>JZKD02S2014381.1:438235-449848 GCA_000966675.3 Picea glauca
TTTTGGAGAACCATAGGGATGAGTGACACTTGGACGACAGAGAATGTTTAGAGGTTTGTCATTAAAAATTAATTAAATAATGATTTAGGAAAGTAGGTGGGTCTCAAATTTCTATAAAAGAAGGGGAAAATAAGAAAGAAGGGGATGAACGGTCAGTGTAACGTTACGCTGCCAGATTGTGGCTTGACAGATTGCTTGTGAGGATTTGGGTTTATCTCAGCTGTGTTAGAGTGGTAGCTCAACCATGGAGGCAAGCTAAGAATCTAGTCTTATATATGGATCTTGTGTGGCCCCTTTGCGACTTGGGGGGGCTAAGGGGGAAGCAGAGTACCCCTAGCGATTGGCTGGGAGGTATCGGTGAGTCGCTACAGTGGGCAAGAGGGAGCGACATGGAGCGCGGGACATAGTGCGGAGCACGAGACGTCTTCCGAAGCCCGCGAGAGGCAATGGTATGTATTTTACATTTTGGTAGAGTAGATTGTCTAGTTATTCTCTTAGGCGATTATGATGCATCATATGTAATATGTGGCTTCAGCCATTGTGGTTCGCTTTCGTATGCTACGGCGATATCGTTCTGGAATCTTTTGTTGGGTTAAAGATGTTAGTGGATGTGGATTTCTAGAATTTTCATTTTTGTATTTCGTTGTTGTTGATAATGGTAGTGACACGTTTTTGGGAAAAGAATTTAATGTGTGGGTTTTCCTTTGAGTTTTGAGCGTTCCTGTAGATTGATTCGGCATTTCTGCCTTCTGGTTTTCATTTATGCATTCATATTTTCAATCGGGCATTTGCCTTCTAGGTTTGGGCATTGGGCGTTCTGGATTCGTTGGCATCCATGACTGCCGATTTGTTTTACATTGACCTGCGTTTACATTGGGGTATGGGAGTTTTCTTGGGATTTGGGCGTTTTTACCTTATACCTTGAGCATCATTATTTCGTTCTGTATACTGTGGTATTGGGAGTTTTTTCAAACTGTTGTTGGGCGTATTGCAACAGTTATATTGGGCGTTACATTTGTACAAAGTGATCCATTCCTGTTGGGCATTTTTTTTTAATAATCTGCGTTTTTAAAAGAGGTTGGGCATTTTTTTTTAAAATGATGTTGATTATTTTTTTTAATAATCTGCATTCTTTAATAATCTGTGTTTTTAAATGATATTGGGCGTTTTTTTTAAATGATGTTGGGTGGTTTTTTTTTTTAAGTAATCTGCGTTCTTTAATAATCTGCGTCTTTAAATGATATTGGGTGTTTTTTTTAAATGATGTTGGGCGTTTTTTTCTAAATAATATGTGTTTTTTTTATCTGCGTTTTTAAAATGATGTTGGGAATTTTTAAATAATCTGCATTTTTAAAAGTCTGCGTTTTTAATTGATATTGGGCGATTTGAAATGAGAGTTACAGGTTAATGATCGACGTTTTTTTTAAATGGTTTTGGGCGTTTTCTTTTCCACTGTTGTCTTGGGCATTTGCCATTAATATATTGGGCATGATAACTGATCTAGCAGTGATCTGACTTTCATTTTCATTTTCCCTTCTTGCGCTCCTGTCAACGATGGCACTTCGTTTTCTTTTTACATGCTAGTGTTCCTATCAATGTTGGCATTCGTTCCTCATTACTTCATTTGCGCTGAGTGCCATGAATTTCGGTCCCTATTTCTAATATTTCTATTATTTCTATTATGGAAACCAATCTTCATCAACTAAACAACCAATATATTCTGATGCATGCAACGGTTATTACAGTCATGATTACTCGTGTGGGTTGCAGGGACGTAACTTAGTTAATTTAGCATATTCTGTTGCCGATTAATAGAATCTAAATAGTAATGAATATTGATTGGTGTTACTGTTACTACATCCCAATGCATTGAATGTTAGTACAGTTATGGTTGTATGATGACAAATTAGAGGTTGGGTAGTTATAATTTATTGCCAGGATGATAATTCCTTGTATCGATTTTTTAATTATGCAAATAGGATGATAATTCCATATGTCGATTGTAATTACGCAGATAGGATGATACTTCCATATATCGATTTGTAATTATGCTAATAGGATGATATTCCATATATCGATTTTTAAGTATGCAAATAGGATGATAATTCCATATATAGATTTTTAATTATTGTTCTCCTTAATTTTTTCTTTTATATGGATATTGCCTTTCAATATTGTCCTTTGATTATTGTCCATTTAAATTTTATTATATTATAGGTTACCATTCTTAATTGATGTAAATTGTCATTTCCCAATTGATGTCACCTAACGATGGGGTAATTATGTATATTGACATCCTTAATAAATTGTATCTTTAATTATTGACGTTTGGAATACTGATAGAATGTCATTTCCAATTATTGCCCTTTTTATTATGGTCATTTTAAATTTATAATTGTAGATTTGCCACCTATAGATTATGATGTATATTGTTAATTTCAATATGATGTTACCTATAATTATGGTGTTATGTTAAAGCATTATTATTGAACCTTATGATCATTGATGACATCACATTGAGAGCTCCTCAGGTTTAAGTGAATGTTTTTATCTTGGAAGGCCATTCAAATTTGGGGTTGCAGCATATAAGAGGTGTTGTATTTGTGGAAATCCTGGATGGGACTGTGATATAAATGAAGGATGTTATTATCTCATGACTGCGTTGTTGTAACTTTTATGTTATTAATAAACATTGACGGTTAATAATCTTGATTAAGTACCAAAAATTACTTTGAGGTAGTAAATGAGGAAAGTGGTTGAAATTTAATTAACGTCGAACTTGGGTGACCGTTGTCGGAGCCCTCCTTGCCGTGCGCTTCCCGTAAAGGACGTAGTCATCCTTCTTGTTTATGTTGTACTTGATAGTATTTAGTGGGAGGATTGGTCGGTTGTGTCGAGCGGGGTATAGACACCTCCCTGTTGCTTAGCATATATGGCCGTGTGTGTGATTTTTCTGCGTAAAGAATCTAGTTCCGTATCAAGAGTCTCAGGCCCTTTAAAGGCAGGGTTTCCACTCTTGTGACACACTTGATGGAGGTTATTAGTTTCTGCCTGAGCAGTTGGCCAGGATCCTGTCTAATCTTTTTTTGAGAAGACATAAGACTAAAAGCCCTGCTTTTCTGTGCAGAAATAGTAACCTCTACTGATGGACTCTTCCCTCTGTGACCGTACTATGCTTAGCACCTGGTGTCTTTTCTACTTACAGTTGCTAGTCGTACGCCTTATGTCTAGGGGCGTTTATGGATTTTTGTCACTGTGATATGTCGGTGCCGTCTTGTTGTGTTCATCTTGCTTGCATCTCGTTCTAGGTCGGGTTACTAGTTTCTGCCTGAGCAGTCGGCCAAGAGCCTGTCTAATCTTCTTTTAGGAAGACATAAGACTAAACGCCCTGCTTTCTTGTGAAGAAATAGTAACTCTAACACCATGGACTCTTCCCTCTGTGTTATGACTGTGCGTCCCCAGGATGTCTTATTGTTGTGTTGTGCGCCTTGTGCCTATGGTTGTATATAGTTACAGTTACTCATTGTGTGCCTTCATTTGTCTTGTGCTGAACATCGTGGTTGCATCTTTTTGGTTGTCGAGTGGCGTCGTACAATTAAGTGTGTTATTACTTCTCCACGTGCGCATACAACCTACACACAAAAAAAAAATTGCACCTGTTTTCAGAGTTGATTGTCGTAACGAGGAGGTTCCTTATATCAATGCAAAGAGTCTCGGTTCCTTGTCATCGAAATTTCTGTTATGCCAAATCCCAAATTACCAAAATTCCACACCTGATAATCCTTTTCATGATCTGGGGATTTGCGTGACCAAGGATTTTGGCTTGCACTCCAAACTTGCAAATCCCAAATCCATGAAATGATCTGATGGCTCAAACAGATCACGATCAACAGTCCATGTTGATTCTTGATGTCAGGGTGGTGGATTCATCCAACTCTTAAATACCTTACAGCTCCTCTGGATCCTATGGTCCTCACAACTTTGCGGGTTCTCTAGAGAGAATTTTGACAACCAGATACACTCCTCAATGATTGTTGTCCAAACGACTCGGTGTTCTCCCTCAGAACTTAACTTCTATATGATGATTTCGATCTCTATCTCCCTTTGAGCACTTCAAAGTTTAAATCCCTCCTGATCTTTCACTTGTAAACTCAAACTTCCCAAAAGGATCCATGCTCACACTCCTTGCAACAACCCTTCAAATAACCTCTGGTTATTTGACTCTCCGACCCTGTGCAATCTTTCCAACAGTGGTCCTTCAACCTTCCTTCTGGATTTATAAAATCTAAGGCTTCAACCAGCCTTCACACACCTTGCACGGCTCTAGGCTACACCTATAGTTCTACAGGTATGAGATCAATGGTATCTCTCCTGAGATTTTTGAGATGGAACTCAGACCCTTGTCAATGCAGACCTTGCAGACGTTCACTACACTCCTTGCAGGAATTCTTAAGAAGAGAAACAATTGAAACTCATTCTTCTCCTCTCTCAAACTTCATACATTCAACATGAAATCATACACAGAATACAACATTGAAATAAATGCATCACAGAGAAACAAATCAACTGTAAACATACAATTCAACAAATTTAAATAGTAAGCATCATAACACCATGAAAGTTGAGTCAAAGCTTGATATATTAACTCAAGTGCTCCTATACATGGGTTCTTCTTTACAGCTCTCTGCTTACAATTCTATAGCTTATGAAAATCTGAATGATCATCCCCAAAATTACAATCATGCAAGGGTGAGGGTGTCTATATCCGTTTTCCCTCTTGTGCTTCTAAACTTCCTAATCTATTAAATTAAATATACCTACTTTCATTCATTATGCATAAATGTCTTTACATACTACAGATGAGAGCAACGCTCAAGATCTATTTACAACATCTAGACATAAGTGTAAGTAAGCTTCCATTAACTATTACACTAATGTCCATTAATTAATCTTAAAACACTTCAAAATGTGCACTGGTTCTTTTCCTGTTGTCTCCCACTTTTACATTGCTTTCTTGGCTGGCTTCTTACGATGCTCTTGCATCATTTTCATTGATGTCAAACCTAGTCATGGGTTTTGGACCGCAAGATTGATAAAGGTATTTCGACATGAAGGAAAATGTACATGCATATAAAACACCCATGAATGGATAGTATACATCATGTTGTTTCCGGTGGTATGTGGCACATCACGTGGATCCTCATGGTTGAGGAGAAATCAATTTTTGAAGATGACAAAGTGAATTAAAGAAGAAAGTACATGTAGGCCCTAAAGATAATTAAAGAAAATAATTACAAAATAAGAAAGTGTTAGGTCGGCCCTAATGTTAAAATGAAGTGACATAAATGCTATAAATAAACATCATTAGACATTAATTTTGATACAAGTCAAATTTCAGAGGAAATAAGAAGTAAAAAAGGTCGGATTTCAAGGGAGGATGAAGTCTTTTGGTGATGTGTTCTAAGGTATGTTATTTTCAGGTCATCTCACCATTTTTTCTATAACTTGTTTTCTAGAATGATTCAGATGGTGACATCACTATGGTATTGAGAAGACATATGAAGGTACCTCTGGTAAAAATTTTAACTCTTGATTCATTATAATTATGGAGATACACTCCGTGGAAGATAGGGTTTGTGACAAGTCCCGAAGCTAGTCAATAAATAGGTGTTCTAGGTAAAATAGTCATAACTTCTTCATCGAGAATCCAAATAAACTGGGAAAAATTTAATTGGAAATAGTACGGACTATAGTTTCTTGTGTGCGAGTTTCAGAATCAGATGTTAATTATTGAGCACAGGGCATTCTATCCAAGTTCACTCTCCTGAATAGACCAGAATTGAATAAAGTCTACCATTCTTTCTATAACCTCTTTTTGTGGAGGATTCAAGGAGTGAAAATTGGAGGAGTTTCAGAGAATACATTGATTAATATTATCTATAGGATCAGAGTACTTCAAGAATTGAAGAATTTTAGAAATTTAAGAAGTCTCAGGCAGCATTATCAGGTTCTATGTGATGATTGGTTGATGGTGATGATTTAATGTAAAGTTTTATTATCTCTCATATATTCTTGGGTGGAAGAAAGGGGCAAGGATGGAGATTTCAAATCTCTCTTGATATTGGAGGATTGTATCTTCCTCTTAGAGGTTTATCCCTCCCTTTACTTTTGGAAGCTGTAGCTACCTTTGGAAGTCATTACTTCCCTTGAACAATAACTATTGATTATTTCCCATATATTGTGCATGGTGTATTGTGTTGTATTGGTGTAACTCTTATACTATTGTTCATTTCTCATTGGATATAGTAGAATGGTTTAAGTATAAGTTGAAAAAGGTTTTAAATTGTACTTGATATTGATTCACCCCCCTCTCAGTATAAACACATACATTCTATTAGTCATCGAGACCTTTTGCATATATGAAAGGGATATATACACTAAGTATGCTTCATCAAAATGGTGTAGGTTATAGGTTCTTTATTGAATCTCACACACTGTCATTGTAATTTGTGTGCATATCCTGGTATATACTTCATAGAGCTTATTCTTCTATCTTTCCATAGCCTCCTCCAAATCTGTGTCATTGGAGTGTAAACTTATTTATCTTGGTTCTCCATCAGTTGTGGATTTAATGTAATCTACCATGTGCCATTTTATTTTATAGATTATTATATGATTAAAATTTGTGCATCATAGTCCACAGACTCATTGTATCTATGTTTGAATATAATGACACAATAACACACAAAGTGTCTATTTCAAAGGAATTTTTTTCATTTTTCCATATTCAAGACTGCATTATTATCAAATCCAAACTCAATGCCAAGTTAATATAGGTATGGTTCTAACTCATCCATGATCTCAATCACCTCTAAATCCACTCTACTCTTTACCCCTTCAATGTTCACCTCCAATTGCTCCATCGTACCAATGGGATAGATTCTATATTGGTTATCCATCATGAGTTGAATGGGGGACCACACCAAGTTTGTTTTACCCATAAACTCCCAATATTTCTTTGATAACATGTTCACATTGGATCCTAGGTCCAACATGACACCGTCAATCTCATATATTTTTATTTCAACTATCATCTTGAACTCTCTTCACATGCACTTATGTTTTCTCACCTGGTGCACATCCCATCCTTGAAGTGGTGAAAAATAGATATAGTGATTTCTTCTTCGCCCATTCATCTTGTCAACATATTGGTTAACTTTCTCAAACCCTTAGTATCGCTTAATAGAATGTCATTTCCAATTATTGCCCTTTTTATTATGGTCATTTTAAATTTATAATTGTAGATTTGCCACCTATAGATTATGATGTATATTGTTAATTTCAATATGATGTTACCTATAATTATGGTGTTATGTTAAAGCATTATTATTGAACCTTATGATCATTGATGACATCGCATTGAGAGCTCCTCAAGTTTAAGTGAATGTTTTTATCTTGGAAGGCCATTCAAATTTGGGGTTGCAACATATAAGAGGTGTTGTATTTGTGGAAATCCTGGACCGGACTATGATATAAATGAAGGATGTTATTATCTCAGGACAGTGTTGTTGTAAATTTTCTATTATTAATAAACATTGACGGTTAATAATCTTGATTAATTACCAAAAATTACTTTGAGATAGTAAATGAGGAAAGTGGTTGAAATTTAATTAATGTCGAACTTGGGTGACCATTGTCGGAGCCCTCCTTGTCGTGCGCTTCCCGTAAAGGATGTAGTCGTCCTTCTTGTTTATGTTGTACTTGATAGTATTCAGTGGGTTGCTTGGTCGGTTGTGTCGGGTGGGGTATAGAGACCTCCCTATTTCCTTAGCATATATTTCCGTGTGTGTGATTTTTCTACGTAAAGAATCCAGTGCCGTATCAAGAGTCTCGAGCCCTTTAAAGGCAGGGTTTCCACTCTTGTGACACACCTGATAGAGGTTATTAGTTTTTGCTTGAGTAGTTGGCCAGGAGCCTATATAATCTTCTTTCAAGAAGACATAAGACTAAAAGCCCTGCTTTTCTGCGCATAAATAGTAACCTCTACTGATGGATTCTTCCCTCTATGACCGTACTATGCTTAGCACCTGGTGTCCTTTCTGCTTACAGCTACTAGTCGTATGCCTTATGTCTAGGGGCGTTTATGGCTTGTTGTCACTGTGATATGTCGGTGCCATCTTGTTGTGTTCATCTTGCTTGCGTCTCATTCTAGGTCGGGTTACTAGTTTTTGCCTGAGTAGTCGGCCAGGATCCTGTCTAATCTTCTTTTGGGAAGACATAAGACTAAACGCCCTACTTTCCTATGCAGAAATAGTAACCCTAACACCATGGACTCTTCCCTCTGTGTTATGACTATGTGTCCCTAGGATGTCTTATTGTTTTGTTGTGTGCCTTGTGCCTATGGGCGTATATAGTTGCAGTTACTCGTTGTGTGCCTTCAGTCGTCTTGTGCTAAACATCGTGGTTGCATCTTGTTGGTTGTCGAGTGGCATCGTACATTTAAGTGTGTTATTAATTCTCCACGTGCACACACACCCTACACAAAAAAAAAAAATTGCACCTGTTTTCAGAGTTGATTTTTGTAACGAGGAGGTTCCTTACATATGGTATCAGAGCGGGTTTGACCCGCGACTTGGGATTCGCTACGGCTTCCATTGATATGATTGTATTTGATTATTATGTTGTTGATTGAGTTGATGGTGTGTTTGTAGGTAATCATGGTTAGAGGATGTCGCGGAGGAAGACGACGGGGTGCTAGGGGAGGAGGCGCAACGCCTCCAGCAGCATCCACACCTGAGGGGTCTAACCCCCAGGGAAGCGAGCAGGTCCTTGTACAGGAGCAGATCGTAGTTGCCAATGTTGTGGGGATGATGAGATCTTTCCAACACATGTCTGAGGCATTGATCAGTAGATTGGACAGAGATGAGGCCAGGGCGCCGACACCTGCTAAGGTTCTGCCATGCGCACCGGCCGTTACTGGTAGCATTCACCGTGAACTCGAGAAGGTAAAATTTCCTAAGTTCTTTGGTGCCCCGGACGGCATAGCCATAGAGGCATGGTTGGAGAACATGGAGATGTGCTTCACACTTTGCGATTATACCTCCAACATGAAGGTCCGCATGGCGGTCTTTCAACTGAAGGGGAGCGCTCTCCTATGGTGGAAGATGCTCCTACCACAGCTGAACATGGCCGTCGAAGACGTGTCATGGGAACTGTTTGAGGAATGGTTTCGAGAGAGGTATCTTTATGAGGAATTCATTGAGCATCAGCTCAATGAGTTCAATTCCTGACGACAGGGAGGTCATACAGTGCCCGAGTACGAGGCACATTTTATGGAGATGCTCCAGTATGCTCCGCACCTGAACACTGAGAAGCTCAAGGTCAACAGGTTCGTGTTTGGCCTTAAAAGTAGCTTGCGTGCGAAGGTTAGGATCCTGATGCCTCAAACCTTGCACGACACTGTCCAAAAGGCCCTCATAGCAGAGGAGGAGCTTATCAGTGGGGGTCAGACAAGGACTCCATCGAGACTTGCAGGGCAGGGTTCATCTGGTACGCTACAACAACAGACACCAGCGAGACACATGCAAGGGTGTCGTGGCTTCCAGAGGGGATCCACTTTTTCTACACCATGAAGACCGTCACCTCAGCAGTAGACACCTTATCTAGGACCATAGCAGCAGCAACAGTGTCACCCGTAGCAACAACAGTTTAGGCCTGTTCAGCAAAACAGACCAGGGTTCCCGGCCAGAGGGTAGTCATCTTCTACTTCGGGTACCAAGACTACTGGGCTGAAGAAGGGGTGTTGGACGTGTGGGGAGCCACACTACCAGCGTGGTTGTCCTGTGGAGAGGACCAGAGCGTCCAGATCAGTCATACCCGATACAGTGGGAGATATGGGCAAGGTCCATTGGATACATGCAACGGTGAATAACCGCCAGGTAGAGCACCAGTCGACTGTGCTCGAGACGACAGGTATTGTCGTTGACCAGACCCTTAGTATTTTGATAGACCCAAGTGCTACTGAGAGTTTCATTTTTGGTCCAACACTAAAAACGATTAAGGTTAAGGCAATCAAACAGGATGAGTTTAGCTTCGTGGAGATGGCTTCGGGAGCAAAATAGAAAGTTGGAGGAAAGGTTACGGGCTGTGCCCTTAACCTGGGAGAGTTTGTCACAAGGGTCAACTTGTACATCATGATCTTAGGGTCTTATGACATCGTGATTGGTATGGATTGGTTGGAATCGCATGAGGTGATACTCAACTATAAGACAAAACGGTTGAGCTTGGTCGATGATGAAGGACAGAGACATGTGATAGTAGGATAGAACCAGGGAGTATCCCTGAGGTTCGTCTCTTCCTTGCAGTTATGGAAGAGTATGCGCAAGGGGTGCAAGCTTTATGCAATCCTTGCGCTAAATGAAAAGGGGGTAGCATAAGGTATAGAACACCTTCCAGTGGTGAAGGAGTTTGTGGACGTATTTCCAGAGGAGTTGCCTGGGATGCCACCAGAAAGAGAATTGGAGTTTACTATAGACCTGAAACTGGGGACCGAACCGATAGCAAGAACTCCTTATCGGATGTCGACCCCGAAGTTGCAAGAGTTGAAAATGCAACTGAAGGAGTTGCTGGACCTGGGACTGATACGCCCTAGTGTGTCACCATGGGGTGCACCGGTTATTTTCATTCGAAAGAAGGATGGATGGTGGAGGCTTTGCATTGACTACCGTCAACTGAACAAGGCTGCGATCAAGAATCAATATCCCTTACCAAGAATTGACGACATGTTCGATTAAATGAAGGGTGAGACGGTGTTCTCTAAGATCGATTTGCGATCAGGGTATCACCAGTTACGGATCAAGGAGGATGACGTCCCTAAAACAACCTTTAAGACGAGATTTGGACATTATGAATTTACTATTTTACCGTTTGGACTGACAAACGCCCTAGGAGTATTCATGAGTTTGATGAACGGGGTGTTCCATGAGTACTTGGACAAGTTCAACCAAGTATTCATTGACTATATTCTGATCTACTCTCGGACGACGGAGGAGCATGACGAGCACTTGCGCTTGGTACTACAATGTTTACGAGAACACAAATTATATGGGAAGCTGTCCAAATGCTCTTTTTATCAATCAAGGATTCACTACTTAGGGCATGTCATCTCCGACGAAGGTATCACCATGGATCCAGCCAAGGTTGAGGCTATTATGGAATGGCCTGCGCTGACGAATGTCACAGAAGTGCGTAGTTTTATGGGTTTAGCAGGATACTATTGACGGTTTGTCGAAGGATTTTCAAAGATAGAAAATCCGATCATGGAATTGCAGAAGAAAAACAAGAAGTTTGTTTGGACTGAGAAATGTGCGGAACCATTTCGAAGGCTAAGGAGTTGTTGACAACAACGCTGATACTAAAGGTACCTAACATGGACGTAGACTTCTTGGTATGCACTGACACATCCAAGGAAGGTTTAGACGGAGTCTTGATGCAAGGCAGACGAGTGATTGCTTACATTTCCAGGAAACTAAGAAGGCATGAGGAAAACTACGCGACGCATGATTTGGAGTTATTAGCCATAGTATATGCCTTAAAGGTATGGAGACACTACCT
>JZKD02S2014381.1:449898-490077 GCA_000966675.3 Picea glauca
AAAACACTATGATGGTACCGCGATTTGAGGGGTATTCATTTGATAGAGATGGTTTATTGAGGTTTAGAGGTCAGATTTACGTACCGCCAAACGACGAGTTGAGGATGTTGATTATGAGTGAGGCTCATAGAGCCGTATACATGGCTCACCCGGGAGTTATGAAGATGAGGGCAGACCTTAAGCCCTTGTTCTTCTGGAAAGGAATGAAGGCCGACATAGTCAACTTTCTGGCTAGATGTCTAGAGTGTCAGCAGGTAAAGGCTGAACATAGACACCCGACGGGATTACTTCAACCACGTGCCATTCCGGAATCGAAATGGGAAGTCATTTAGATGGATTTTATTGTTGGATTGACACTGACGTCAAGGATACATGACTTGATTTTTGTGGTGGTAGACACTCTGACGAAGAGTGCTCACTTTATTCCTATGCGTACGATGTATCAGGCACCAAACATAGTGAGAGTTTTCATCAGTGAGATTGTGAGGCTGCATGGAGTGCCTAAGAGGATTATATCCGATCGAGGATCGGTGTTTACTCGATGACTTTGGACGAGTTTCGAAGAGGCCTTGGAAACTCAACTAAACTTTAGTATGGCGTATCACCCAGAGACTGACAGACAGACGAAATGAATGAACCAAACCTTGGAAGACATGTTGCGCATGTACGTGATGGACCAACAAAAATGTTGGGAGGAATTCTTGCCTCTAGTAGAATTCGCCTATAACAACAGTTACCAGAGCACCATTAAGATGGAACCTTTTGAGTTTCTTTATGGGTGACCATGTCGGACGCCCTTGAGTTGGGATTGGCTTGAGGATAGGGTCCTGGTGGGACTAGAAGTGATCCAAGAAATGGAAGAGCAAATGCAAACCATAAGACAAAGGATAAAAGAAGCATAGGATCGATAGAAGAGTTATACCGATATGTACCGAGTCGACCGTAGTTATGAGGTCGACAATCGAGTCTTCTTGCGGGTTAAACCGCATAAGAGTTCGATCTATTTTGGAAAGGGATCTAAACTCTCTCTTAGGTTCATGGAACCTTTCGAGATTGTGGAGAGAAAGGGGCCCGTGGCCTATCGACTAGCCTTGCCTGATTCTTTGAGGCGTATCCACGATGTTTTTCATGTATTTGTTTTGAGACATTATGTTAGTGATCCTACACACGTGATTGACATGAGATCCTTGCAGGTATCGGATGAGGGAGTGCTCACGGCTGAGCCAGTCTGCATTTTAGATCATCGCGTTTGACAATTACGACATCGAATGGTAGATCAGGTCAAGGTCCAGTGGGACAGTTATAGTCTGCACTCGGCGACCTGGGAGGACGCATATGATATGCACCAAAAATTTCCATTTTTGTTTGATGGATAGACTTATGATACTGTGGTACTTATGATGTTGTGGTACATTTATTTCGGCATTTATACTGAGAAACTTCGGGACGAAGTTTAGGCCAAGAGGGGGTGTATGTAACATATCACTCTGGTTCACTTACAAAACTTATTCTTTGAGGACACTTGCTCGCAAGTGATCTGGATTTTTATGATGATAAACTTTTTCCTTCATTATGATGCGTTAATTTAGATGACAGGATGTTTTTACTACTTTGATGTAGACAGGTGCTGCTGACTCAGTTTCATTGAGTGTGTAGGGTTCCGGACCTTGAGGATGCAGAGGCCTCGGTGGAACTCCCTTGGACTCCGGATTGAGTCAGGGAGTGGGCTATTTGGGTTGTTTCATTTACGGTGATATTGCTTTTTTTTGATGATATGCTATTGATTTTACGATATGTTGTTGACATGATCTGACATGATGGTTGATGATGCAGGCTAACGATAGCTTGCCGACCAAGACTCACATATGGAGTAAAGGGGCCACACATGATTTACAGAGAGATTGAGGGAGAGGTGTGGATAGCAGCCCTGCCACAGCCTACTAGCACTCCGACCGTGGCTCGAACTGTAGGTTAACGATTACCTAGTTCGAGAGGATCCACGATGCCGTGAGGGTAGACTGAGACAGTTGCTCATGATGATTCTAAGGGGCGCATAATAGGGCGAGGGCCTTATTCCTTAGATCCCTTAGTCTCCCACAAGTTCACCTGGCGGATTATTGACTCTAGGGGTTATAGATGTCTACCAATCCGTCAAGTCAGTGAGTGGCACCCTTGGAGCACATGGTGCATCCTGAAGGGCACGTCGTGCAACAGAAGCAAATGAGTCAAGTGGCACCCTTGGAGCACGTAGTGCGTCCTGAAGGGCACGTCGCATTGATGACGATGATGAGACAACCTAGATGACCCTAAGACCTTAACGCCTGATAAAATTCTTAAAACGACTCCCCTAATGAATTGTCGCCTAGTTCAATCTAAACCTAAATTTAAAACATCTCAAAGATAAAATTCTAATAAGCCCTAAGAAAAGATACTACACAAAATAAATGCAAAGGCGTAAACCAAAACCCACCTATGTGTTAGTTAAAGTCTTCTTAAATTAAGGGGGGGTAAAGTATTGAGGTAGATAAATTAATTGAAGCCCATGGTTTTTAAATGATAAGAAGAAATAAACTAATTAAAGTGTGGGAGTATAAAATTTAGGATTTTAGAAATACAATGAAAGGTTTTATGAGTGCGTTTATCTTTTTGGGTTTTAAAAATAAAATAATAATAATAATAATAATAATAAAAAAAAAAAATATGATAAAAAAAAATAAAACAAGAGAGAAATAAAAAAAAATAGATATGAGGAAACTTGTAATAAAGGAAACTTAATAATGGAAAGTAGGATCAACAATTAAGGAATTACTAAAAATCAGCAACTTCATTTTAGGAAAGTTACTAAAAGCATGAGAGGGGATCTAGGAACCCTAGGAGTAATTTAAGGAGCGATTTTTGGGGGAGTGAGGGAATTGAGTCTTTTATTTATTAAAAAGAAATTAATTTTTGGAGAACCATAGGGATGAGTGACACTTGGACGGAAGAGAATGTTTAGAGGTTTGTCATTAAAAATTAATTAAATAATGATTTAGGAAAGTAGGTGGGTCTCAAATTTCTATAAAAGAAGGGGAAAAGAAGGAAGAAGGGGATGAACGGTTAGCGTAACGTTACGCTGCCAGATTGTGGCTTGACGGATTGCTTGTGAGGAGTTGGGTTTATCTCAGCTGTGTTAGAGTGGTAGCTCAGCCGTGGAGGCGAGCTGAGAAGCTAGTCTTATCTCTGGATCTTGTGTGGCCCCTTTGCGGCTCGGGGGGCTAAGGGGGAAGCAGAGTACCCCTAGCGATTGGCTGAGAGGTACTGGTGATTCGCTACAGTTGGCAAGTGGGAGTGGCACGGAGCGTGGGATGCGGCGCGGAGGACGGGATGTCTTCCAAAGCCAGCGAGAGGCAACGGTATGTATTTTACATTCTGGTAGAGTACATTGTCTAGTTATTCTCTTAGGCGATTATGATGCCTCATATGTAATACGTGGCTTCAGCCATTGTGGTTCTCTTTCGTATGCTACGACGATATCGTTCTGGAATCTTTTGTTGGGTTAAAGTTGTTAATGGATGTGGATTTCTGGAATTTTCATTTTTGTATTTCGTTGTTGTTGATAATGGTAGTGACACGTTTTTGGGAAAAGAATTTAATGTGTGGGTTTTCCTTTGAGTTTTGGGTGTTCCTGTAGATTGGTTCGGCATTTCTGCCTTTCGGTTTTCATTTATGCATTCATATTTTCAGTCGGGCATTTTCCTTCTGGGTTTGGGCATTGGGCGTTCTGGATTCATTGGCATCCATGACTGCCGATTCGTTTTACATTGACCTGCGTTTACATTGGGGTATGGGAGTTTTCTTGGGATTTGGGCGTTTTTACCTTATACCATGAGCATCATTATTTCGTTCTGTATACTGTGGTATTGGGCGTTTTTGCAAACTGTTGTTGGGCGTATTGAAACAATAATATTGGGCGTTTTTGCAAACTGTTGTTGGGCGTATTGAAACAATAATATTGGGCGTTACATTTGTACACAGTGAGCCATTCTTGTTGGGCGTTTTTTTCAAATAATCTGTGCTCTTTAACAATCTACGTTTTTAAAAGAGGTTGGGCGTTTTTTTTAAAAATGATATTGGGCGTTTTTTTTAATAATCTGCGTTCTTTAATAATCTGTGTTTTTAAATGATATTGGGCGTTTTTTTTTAAATGATGTTGGGCATTTTTTTTTTAAATAATCTGCGTTCTTTAATAATCTGCGTCTTTAAATGATATTGGGCGTTTTTTTTAAATGATGTTGGGCATTTTTTTCTAAATAATCTGCGTTTTTTTTATCTTCGTTTTTAAAATGATGTTGGTCATTTTTAAATAATCTGCGTTTTTAAAAGTCTGTGTTTTTAATTGATATTGGGTGATTTGAACTAAGATTTACAGGTTAATGATCCGTGTTTTTTTTAAAAGGTTTTGGGTGTTTTCTTTGCCACTGTTGTCTTGGGCGTTTGCCATGGATATATTGGGCGTGATAACTGATCTGGCAGTGATCTGACTTTTGTTTTCATTTTCCCTTCTTGCGCTCCTATCAACGATGGCACTTCGTTTTCTTTTTACATGCTATCATTCCTGTCAATGTTGGCATCCGTTCCTCATTACTGCATTTGCACTGAGTACCATGAATCCTGGTCCCTGTTTCTAATATTTCTGTTATTTCTATTATGGAAACCAATCTTCATCAACTGAACAACCATTATATTCTGATGCATGCAACGATTATTACAGTCATGATTACTCGTGTGGGTTGCAGGGACGTAACTTAGTTAATTTAGCATATTCTGTTGCCGATTAATAGAATCTAAATAGTAATGACAATTGATTGGTGTTACTGTTACTACAGCCCAACGCATTGAATGTTAGTATAGTTATGGTTGTATGATGACAAATTAGAGGTTGGGTAGTTATAATTTATTGCAAGGATGATAATTCCTTGTATCGATTTTTTAATTATGCAAATAGGATGATAATTCCATATATCGATTGTAATTACGCAGATAGGATGATACTTCCATATATAGATTTGTAATTATGCTAATAGGATGATATTCCATATATCGATTTTTAAGTATGCAACTAGGATGATAATTCCATGTATAGATTTTTAATTATTGTTCTCCTTAATTTTGTCTTTTATATGGATATTGCCTTTCAATATTGTCCTTTGATTATTGTCCCTTTAAATTTTATTATATTATAGGTTACCATTCTTAATTGATGTAAATTTTCATTTCCCAATTGATGTCACCTAACGATGGGGTAATTCTATATATTGACATCCTTAATAAATTGTATCTTTAATTATTGACATTTGGAATACTGATAGAATGTCATTTCCAATTATTGCCCTTTTTAATATGGTCATTTTAAATTTATAATTGTAGATTTGCCACCTATAGATTATGATGTATATTGTTAATTTCAATATGATGTTACCTATAATTATGGTGTTATGTTAAATCATTATTATTGAACCTTATGATCATTGATGACATCGCATTGAGAGCTCCTCAGGTTTAAGTGAATGTTTTTATCTTGGAAGGCCATTCAAATTTGGGGTTGCAACATATAAGAGGTGTTGTATTTGTGGAAATCCTGGACCGAACTGTGATATAAATGAAGGATGTTATTATCTCATCACAACATTGTTGTAACTTTTATGTTATTAATAAACATTGACGGTTAATAATCTTGATTAACTACCAAAAATTACTTTGAGATAGTAAACAAGGAAAGTGGTTGAAATTTAATTAATGTCGAACATGGGTGACCGTTGTCGGAGCCCTCCCTATCGTACGCTTCCCATAAAGGACGTAGTCGTCCTTCTTGTTTATGTTGTACTTGATAGTATTCAGTGGGTTTCTTGGTCAGTTGTGTCGGGAAAGGTATAGACACCTCCTTGTTGCCTTAGAATATATGGCCGTGTGTGTGATTTTTCTGCGTCAAGAATCCAGTTCCGTATCAAGAGTCTCGGGCCCTTTAAAGGCAGGGTTTCCACTCTTGTGACACACTTGATGGAGGTTATTAGTTTCTACATGAGCAGTCGGCCAGGAGCCTGTCTAATCTTTTTTCGAGAAGACATAAGACTAAAAGCCCTGCTTTTCTGTGCATAAATAGTAACCTCTACTGATGGATTCTTCCCTCTGTGATCGTACTATGCTTAGCACCTGGTGTCTTTTCTGCTTACAGCTGCTAGTCGTACGCCTTATGTCTAGGGGTGTTTATGGCTTGTTGTCACTGTGATATGTCGATGTCGTCTTGTTGTGTTCGTCTTGCTTGCGTCTCATTCTAGGTCGGGTTACTAGTTTTTGCCTGAGCAGTCAGCCAAGAGCCTATCTAATCTTCTTCTGGGAAGACATAAGACTAAACACCCTGCTTTCCTGTGCAGAAATAGTAACCCTAACACCATGGACTCTTCCCTCTATGTTATGACTGTGCGTCCCCAGGATGTCTTATTATTGTGTTGTGCGCCTTGTGCCTATGGGCGTATATAGTTGCAGTTACTCGTTGTGTGCGTTCATTCATCTTGTGTTGAACATCGTGGTTGCATCTTGTTGGTTTTCGAGTGGCATCGTACAATTAAGTGTGTTATTACTTCTCCACGCGCACACACACCCTACAAAAAAAAAAAAAAATGCACCTGTTTTCAGAGTTGATTGTCGTAACGAGGAGGTTCCTTACATCAACGCAAAGAGTCTCAGTTCCTTGTCATTGGAATTTCCATTATGCCAAATCCTAAATTACCGAAATTCCACACCTGATAATCCTTTTCATGATCTGGGGATTTGCGTGACCAAGGATTTTGGCCTGCACTCCAAACTTGCAAATCCCAAATCCATGAAATGATCTGATGTCTCAAACAGATCATAATCAACAGTCCATGTTGATTCTTGATGTCAGGGTGGCGGATTCATCCAACTCCTAAAAACCTTATAGCTCCTCTAGATCCTATGGTCCTCACAACTTTGCGGGTTCTCCAGAGAGAATTTTGACCACCAGATGCACTCCTCAATGACTGTTGTCCAAACGACTCGGTGTTCTCCCTCAGAACTTAACTTCTATAAGATGATTTCGATCTCCATCTCCCTTTGAGCACTTCAGACATTAAATCCCTCCTGATCTTTCACTTGTAAACTCAAACTTCCCAAAAGGATCCCTGCTCGCACTTCTTACAACAACCCTTCAAATAACCTCTGGTTATTTGAGTCTCCGACCCTATGCAATCTTTGCAACAGTGGTCCTTCAACCTTCCTTATGGATTTATAAAATCCAAGGCTTCAACCAACCTGCACACACCGTGCACGGCTCTAGGCTACACCTATAGTTCTACTGGTATGAGAACAATGGTATCTCTCCTGATCTTTCTGAGATGAAACTCATACCCTTTTCAATGCACACCTTGCAGACATTCACTACACTCCTTGCAGGAATTCTTAAGAAGAGAAACAATTGAAACTCATTCTTCTCCTCTCTCAAACTTCATACATTAAGCATGAAATCATACACATAATACAACATTGAAATAAATGCATCACAGAGAAACAAATCAACTATAAACATACCATTCAACAAATTTAAATAGTAAGCATCATAACACCATGAAAGTTGAGTCAAAGCTTGATATATTAACTCAAGTGCTCCTATACATGGGTTCTTCTTTACAGCTTTCTGCTTACAATTCTATAGCTTATGAAAATATGAATGATCATCCCTAGAATTACAATGATACAAGGGTCAGGGTGTCTATATCCATTTTCCCTCCTGTGCTTCTAAACTGCCTAATCTATTAAATTAAATATACCTACTTTCATTCATTATGCATAAATGTCTTTACATACTACAGATGAGAGCAATGCTCAAGATCTATTTACAACATCTAGACATAAGTGTAAGTACGCTTCCATTAACTATTACATTAATGTCCATTCATTAATCTTAAAACACTTCAAAATGTGCACTGGTGCTTTTTCTGTTGTCTCCCACTTTTACGTTGCTTTCTTGGCTGGCTTCTTACGATGCTCTTGCATCATTTTCATTGATGTCAAACCTAGTCATGGGTTTTGGACCGTAAGATTGATAAAGGTATTTGGACATGAAGGAAAATGTACATGCATATAAAACACCCATGAATGGATAGTATACATCATGTTGTTTCCGGTGGTATGTGTCACATCACGTGGATCCTCATGGTTGAGGAGAAATCAATTTTTGAAGATGACAAAGTGAATTAAAGAAGAAAGTACATGTAGGCCCTGAAGATAATTAAAGAAAATAATTACAAAATAAGAAAGTGTTAGGTCAGCCCTAATGTTAAAATGAAGTGACATAAATTCTATAAATAAACATCATTAGACATTTATTTTGATACAAGTCGAATTTTAGAGGAAATAAGAAGTAAAAAAGGTCGGATTTCAAGAGAGGATGAAGTCTTTTGGTGATTTGTTCTAAGGTATGTTATTTTCAGGTCATCTCACCATTTTTTCTATAACTTGTTTTCTAGAATGATTCAGATGGTGAAATCACTATGGTATTGAGAAGACATATCAAGGTACCTCTGGTAAAAATTTTAACTCTTGATTCGTTATAATTATGGAGATACACTCTGTGGAAGATAGGGTTTGTGACTAGTCCCGAAGCTAGTCAATAAATAGGTGTTCTGGGTAAAATAGTCGTAACGTCTTCATCAAGAATCCAAATAAAGTGGGAAAAATTTAATTGGAAATAGTACAGACTTTAGTTTCTTGTGTGTGAGTTTCAGAATCAGATGTTAATTATTGAGCGCAGGGCATTCTATCCAAGTTCACTCTCCTGAATAGACCAGAATTGAATAAAGTCTACCATTCTTTCTATAACCTCTTTTTGTGGAGGATTCAAGGAGTGAAAATTGGAGGAGTTTCAGAGAATACATTGATTAATATTATCTATAGGATAAGAGTACTCCAAGAATTGAAGAATTGTAGAAATTTATGAAGTCTCGGGAAGCATTATCAGGTTCTATGTGATGATTGGTTGATGGTGATGATTTAATGTAAAGTTTTATTATCTCTCATATATTCTTGGGTGCAAGGGGAAAGAATGGAAAGTTCAAATCTCTCTTGATATTGGAGGATTGTATCTTCCTCTTGGAGGTTTATCCCTCCCTTTACTTTTGGAAGCTGTAGCTACCTTTGGAAGTCATTACTTCCCTTGAACAATAACTATTGATTATTTCCCATATATTGTGCATGGTGTATTGTGGTGTATTGGTGTAACTCTTATACTATTGTTCATTTCTCATTGGATATAGTAGAATGGTTTAAGTATAAGTTTAAAAAGGTTTTAAATTGTACTTGATATTGATTCACCCCCCTCTTAGTATCAACACATACATTCTATTAGTCATCGATACCTTTTTCATATATGAAAGGGATATATACACTAAGTATGTTTCATCAAAATGGTGTAGGTTATAGGTTCTTTATTGAATCTCACACACCGTCATTGTAATTTGTGTGCATATCCTGGTATATACTTCATAGAACTTATTCTTCTATCTTTCCATAGCCTCCTCCAAATCTGTGTCATTAGAGTGTAAACTTATTTATCTTGGTCCTCCATCAGTTGCGGATTTAATGTAATCTACCATGTGCCATTTTATTTTATAGATTATTATATGATTAAATTTTTTGCATCATAGTTCACAGACTCATTGTATCTATGTTTGAATATAATGACACAATAACACACAAAGTTTCTATTTCAAAGGAATTTTTTTCATTTTTCCATATTCAAGATTGCATTATCATCAAATCCACACTCAATGCCAAGTTAATATAGGTATGGTTCTAACTCATCCATGATCTCAATCACCTCTAAATCCACTCTACTCTTTACCCCTTCAATGTTCACCTCCAATTGCTCCATCGTACCAATGGGATAGATTCTATATTGGTTATCCATCATGAGTTGAATGGGGGACCACACCAAGTTTGTTTTACCCATAAACTCCCAATATTTCTTCGATAATATGTTCACATTGGATCCTAGGTCCAACATGACACTGTCAATCTCATATATTTTTATTTCAACTATCATCTTGAACTCTCTTCACATGCACTTATGTTTTCTCACCTGGTGCACATCCCATCCTTGAAGTGGGGAAAAATAGATATAGTGATTTCTTCTTCCCCCATTCATCTTGTCAACATATTGGTTAACTTTCTCAAACCCTTAGTATCACTTAATAGTTTAAGGAAGTAGAGAAAGAAATTACTTGCTTGGTCCTCCAATTCCTCCTTGTAACAAGGGTTGTGTTGCATTTATTCACATGCCAGATTTAACATATCTTCCTACATTCACTTGTCCTCTATTTCCTTTTGTTTCAGTGACTATACTTCTTTGCATTTATGGACTTCTTCCATCAACCTCTACATTATGCATTCTATCTCCTCATGCACATGATCTTCCTCCACTAAGTTTTGTGTGGCGTGCTTCCTCTAATGATCTTTGTGTTGTTTGTTATAACACATTTCACATGTGGTATTCCTCCAATGATATTTTCATTTCGCATTCTAACTTTTCATGTGTTTTGGCTTCCTATAGAGTCTTTTTTGTGTCATGCAATAATTTATTTTTTCACACGACATCTAACATAGGAGGTTCATGCATTGCTTCCCTAATACTCACTTCGATGTTCTTGCCCAAAATTTCTACACATTATATATCCATTCTACAATGTTTACTCCTCAAGTTACCACCCCTACATTAACTTCTTCCTTTGGCTTATGATCTCCACGTGACTCTGTAATCACCATATTGCAATGTGCCTTCTCCTCTTCCCATTTTCCAACAAATCTAGACAATCTTTTGTGACAGATCTGTATTGTAGAAGTACCCACAAAATGCATGAGGTTTAGAATACAATAGTAATATGTGTCCCACTTTTCCATATTTAAGGTAGTTAGGTAGTATTCCTCCACCACCACCATATCCTCTTCCTCTTCCTTGACTATATCCTCCTCTCAAACCTCCTTGATATCATTGTCTATCAAAAGCCATCGTAGTCACCACCATCCACTTCCTCTTAGACCCAAAATATATATGAAGTGTGCTCCTGGATGAAGTAAAGGGATTGAAATTTTTTCTAACATCATGCCCCATGGATTTGAAGAACTCACAAAACAAACTATGTGTACTCTTATGATATTTATGTATTATTGGGAAACAGGGACGTATATGTCCCTATTATCTGCAAATATCACACCACTCAGTCTAAGGTCCTATAGAAAATGGATTCAATGCACCTAGCAACATGTAGCTCCCTAGCATAGGAAATGTGTTCCTATGGTAGATTATTTCTATGTGGAACATAGTACACCATGGATTCTCATGTACCAGCTTAGCCTTAGACATGTCTTGTAATTTCATGGTGATATTTGTGAGATGATATTGTACCTATGCCAGTTTAGTTGATGCCTCACCACCTCCTAGCATAGCTTTGAAGCGCATCACAATTTGCATAGCCTCCGCCTGATTCATCACCTTCTCCTTGGTAAGTAAGACTCGAATCTGGGGTAAAATTCATGTAATAAACCATTCTCTATGGTGGAAATATTGGATCTGAAATTTCATTCTATAAAACAATATTTTGAACTGTTGGTCATAGTCCAATACAGTTTCTCCATCTTGTTACTTGATCTATTTCATCTCATTTATACACTTTGATTTTGAATTAGCATTCTAAAAGTATATAAGTAGATCTCTTTTTATCTTCGTTAAGGACCTATATTGTCATGTTGGCATAGTAGACTTGTAATTCATATACCATGTCAGAGGTTTATCTCTTAAGGTAGTCTTTAGCCTTGCTATCTTACATGAACCATTTGTGGCTCTCTTCAAATAAAATGTAGCTTCAAATGTAAACCAATGTTTTTCTTCATCATCTCTTCCCATCCCAAAAAACATAAGAAGTGTCAAAGTTTTCTTTGTTTTCCATACTTGATCTAGCACTCTTTCCTCTCGAATGACCACTCGTTGTTGGTGATATTGATATTGATATTGATTCTCATCCTCAATATGTATTGTTGATTATGACTTCTTCTTCACTCGTATCCTCTCCTTCCCTTTCTTCTACTTTTATCTCTGCACTTTATCTTTTTCTTTTTTGTTGATTTGAAATGTATAAGGGGGATGGTTCAAAGAGGGGGTTCTTCCATATTGTCTCATTATTTTTGGTTAAGGATCCCAAATAGATTCTTACATGTAGGCTCACAATCCCATTCTCAATTTTGAATGTCTCTTCCCCTTATCACATAAGTGTTGCATTGGCATTTCTGATATGTGTGTCGTATTCTTCTGTTGTGACTACATATCTTATCATCCAAGGGAATTTTAATTTTTCTTCTTCGACCCTACTCCCACTACTACTAATATCCTAACCTAGTACCCTAATCCTAATGCATTGTCTCTTTGATGACCTCTCTCCTTTTGGAATTGTTTCTAACACATAAATATATCTCTTACATCCTCCTAGTGTAGTCTCCTTTCTCTTCATATTGTGTATGACCCCTCATTCTTCACTCCTTGTTGTATTTCCCCCACTCTTGTGTTCTATTTTCCTCCTTAGCTCAAATCTTCTTTAATATCTCTTAGATATTTTTATCCTTCACTCTAATGGGCCCAATCCTTTCCTCACCTCATTTCATTGTCTTCTGGATCTCTTCCACTCGATCCATTCCCTCTCTCTTCCCCCTATTCTCTCAATCCCCCTCCCTTTTCATGAAGGGGTTTACTCAACCATTTAATCGAGATTCATTCACACTATCCACTTCTCCACTCATAATATCTTTATCTACAAGGGAATCTCTTCCAACATTCTTCTAGGGCCGACAATACATTTCCATTCAACAACATTGAATGATTCACCACACAAAATGGAAAACTCAACAATATCTCTTTCCTTAACTTGGTTGAATCAAAATTTGATAGATTTGTCTCACTTATAACGCATATATTTCATTATATCGACCATATTATCTTCCCACACCAATGATTCTTTGGATAGAAAGGAAATGTTAATCATTTTCTTTCCCTTTATCCACTCCTATAGTAAACAAGCAAACTCAAAAAATAAAATTTCATGTAAATCAATATAGAAGTACCATTGTTTCTACTTCTCAAGGTTGATCTACAAATTATTAGTCTCCCATTTCACAAACTCATCTCACTTTGAAAATATATAGTATTTTATCTCCTCCCAAGAGGATTTCCACCTCATTATTTCTCTTCACCATGCAGTGAAAAACCTCAAGGTCATTGTAATGACCTTGACCGTTACGACCAAAAACAACGCACAACAGGTAATTTTTTTTTTAAATCATTAGGAAAGTAATGTGAAAAATAAAAATCATAGAAACACAACTAAACGACATCCTAATGAATGAATTAAATGTGACACATCGTCGTAATCAATCACGTTGCAACCAACACATCCACAATTTAATAATGACATATAATCAACCATCATCATAAATGAACAACGACACCAAGTAACAATGTCACTTAGTACTCATCACTGAAATAAATAAAAATGCAATCAATGAGTCAACAAAAGATAGAGACACATAAACATAAAAGGCATAGCACATAGCACATCAATCTTGGAGCAAATTAAGACAACACTCACCAGATAAAGAATATAAAATGACTAACCCACCCATCCTACCTTACAAGGTTAGGACCTACATGACATATAAGGAATGCTCAAGCCTAGGTTCCCATCGATTTTCACCATTTAAGGTCTCAGGGTTGCTACCTCTTCTAAGGAAGAAGGAGGTGTTGAATTCCCACCCGACACAATCAAGTCCAAGCCAACTAAGATAAATAACATCATCATTGATCATCCAGGTGCAAAAGGCATTATAATAATCCAACACATGTAACATAAAATTCCATGGCGAAAGAGAATTTAAATACTCAATCCATCTAGAAATGACATAAGATGAGGCGCAATAATCTACTTATTTAATTCTTAGGCACAAACAAAATAACTTAACTTCTAGGAGAGAAATTAAATCATTCATCAAATTACATTAATCAACATCATTATCAAGGTGAGCACATGATCCATTTCTAGGTTAACATATTCACTTATCCATCATTTCACACAAATGATCCAATCATAAGGAAATCATATTGCCACATTGTGACAAGCATAATTGTAAACTAAGGCGTAAACATAAACAAATTCTAAACTATCATACATGACATAAAATCCATTGCATTAGAATTCCAAATCTTTAACTAACATACATTATATGAAATCTATAAAAAAGATAATCCTAATATAAATCAAGATAATCATCGATGGAGGGTGACTATATTCATTACCTTTTAATTGCGCAAAGGTCTAGGATCTAACCATCATAAAAGTTCACAAGAGAAAGAAGCCAAACTCTAAAATCATCATTAACACATGCAATTGGTGCACGTAAAGATTCTATATCCCATTTTGGAATTGAGCATGAGCCTTCAATTCAACGATTAATTAATACTTATTTTATTCAATCGACAAGTGTCCCTTTTAATTAACTTTAAGATCCCTAGGTTTTGTTTTTCCGCTAGCAAGCTTTATTCGACAATAATATTATCATTCATTTTTGTGTGCCAATGATAATATGTCCATTCTAGCAACTGTTGGTGGAAGTAAGGGTTAGGAGCATAATGGATTAATCATAGAAGAAGATTTATTTCTAAACCAAGCATACTTTATCTTAAACTGAATTAAAATTTGTAATCTAAATTAACATTGTAAACTGAAATATGTTCTAAGCTATAATTGCAATTGGATTATAAATGTAACTACATTATATTCTAAATCTTACTTGAGACTTAATTAAGATTCTAATTTATAACTATGAACTGACTTAAATTTTTAAACTCGAAGAACTTAAATACAATGAATTGAATGTCTGGGGTAAGGCATATATGATTTATTATAAGGTGTTTGTTTTTGAAATAAAAAAAAACCACTGTGGAAAAATCAGGTAATGGGAAATTTATTAACGAAGACAACTATCACCAATAGATCGTTTAGATGGCAGTTACGTTCCATAACGTCTCATTGGGTAGCATATTCTAACACTAACATTATTAATATCCCCATCAACATAAATTCAATGTGTCTATTAATCTCATAAAATCACGACACCTTTTTGGATAATAATAATAAGAATCTATTTTTAAGGTCATGACCAAGCCACGCCAAATTGGTGTATGAGACCCTCTTGTTTGTTGGACAAGGGACCCCCCTCTGCCCAGCGATTTGACTGGTAAAGTCTACAGAGGTATACATACCCTATCCCCTTCTAGATTTGAACTTGTGACCTCTTAAGAGGAAACACATGTTCTTAAATATCTAAACAATTTTTTATTTCATTGAATAGAACAATCTCAATTGAAATTACCAAGTTGTTCTAGAATCCATTACAATATTCATCAATATCTAAATCCACATAAAATATTTTAACTAATCTACCAATGAAAAATTTTACACATGCGTACCATAACTGAAGATGAAGAATCCAAAGTGGTTGTCTCGTTCTTGCGCTCCATCCAACTCATGCTTTCTAAACTTTGAGACCTCACTGGTACCTCCTAGCCAATGATAGGAGTACTCTTCTTCCCCCTGAGCCCCCTGAGCCATAAAGGGGCCATGCACACAACGAGAGAAGGCTATCTCCCAGCTTGCCCTGCAAGGTTGATCTACCACTCTCTATTCGAGCTGGGTATCCCAACTCCCACAAGAAAAATTAGTCAAGAAAAATACGACAGCATAACCTTACACATACCATCCATTCCCCTTTTCTGCCATTTATTTTATAGAGTTATTCTTACTGACACTTTAATTTTCAAATTAAATTCATTTTATTAAAACTTAATTAGGAAAAAATTATCACTTGTACACATGTCACTCGATCCCTCAGTTTCGCCAGAGTTTCATTTAATTAATTGAATTAATTTGCCAATTTCGCTCACCCACCTAAAATTGTTCCTAAAAATGTTCCTAGATGTCCCTTTAATCCATCACATTCCCTTAATGACTGACACCTTTCTTAAATCTTAGTTGAGTTCTAATTTGGAAAGTTCTCTAGACTAGATTCCCTTCTATGTTCCACATTCCTTTTGTATTTAAATTTCCCCTTTTGGTCTAAGTTATAAATTAGCAAGTTTTGCACATAGCCAACAATAAAAATTTTGATAAATTCTTTCTCCTTTAATTTTTTAAATTTGATTTTTCTTCTTCCCCTCCTTTATTAATTAGTAAATTAATTTTGTCCTTATATCCCAATTGGACCTATGCTCTAATTTCAACTAGGATTAGAAAAATTGTTTTTAAGGGAAATTTAATAATTATTAAACTTTACTCATGCAACATTTATTTTAAGGCAGACCAAGTTAAAATGAGATATTGTTTTCTAGGTACCTAGGTTCATTGAATCACCAGTGTTAAAAACTTTGACATGCCCTTTAATATGAACTACGTGCTCCAAGGGTGCCACCCACCTTCATTCATGTTTCATGTATGCAACATTCCCTTCAACGTACACTACATGCTCCAAAGGTGTCACTCGCCTCTCGACTGATATTGGTAGACATCAAACCCTTAGAGTCAATACTCCGTGAGGTGACCTTGTGGGAGACTAAGGGTCTCTAAGGAATACACACCCTTCATTATTGCATGCCCCTTAAAATCTTCGTGAGCAACTGTATCAATCTTCCCTGACAACATCATGGATCTATCGAACTAGGTAATCATTAACCTACATTTCAAGCCACGATGGGAGTGCTAGTAGGTTGTGACAGGGCTACTGCCATACCTCTCCCTCAATATATTTGTTTGTCATGCATGACCCCTTTACTCCAAATTTGAGTCTTATTAGCAAGCACTTGTCATCCTGCATCCATCAATGAAAAATTTTAGTGATCCATAAACAACCTCATAATATACCAACCATATGTCACATATGCAATAACAAACATACTCAAACCATATATAGTCCACTCCCAGACTTGATCCAGAGTCCAAGGAGGTCCATTGATGCCATTTACATCCTCAACCTATCAAGAGTCCTCCACACTCAGTGGAAACTGGTCAGTATCACCTATCGATACATACATAATCAAATAACATTTCATCATATCCACAAAATTGTCATAATCCATAAGAGAAACAAACAATCATATAATGAACCGGATCACTTGCACACAAGTGTCCTCAAAGAATAAGTCAAATCATGTGTGTGCAAGAGAAGGATGTTACATACACCCCCTCTTCTTTTAAACTTTGTCTGGAAGTTTCACAATATATAAGTGCAAAAAAATAAAGGATCTGACAATATATATATGTATAGATATTAACAAAAAATGAAAATTATTGACACATATCATATGCGTCCTCCAAGGTAGCTGAGTGAGGACTATAGTTGTCCCATTGGACCTTCACCTAATCGACTGTTCAACATTGTAGTTGTCGAATGTGTATTGGCTCTGTCATGAGCGCACCCTTGTCCCATACCTGCAAAGAACTCATGTCAATAACATGTGTAGGATCACTAACATAATGTATCAAGATAGATACATGAAAAACATTGTTCATATTCTTAAAAGAATCAGGAAAGGCTAGTAGATAGGCCACGAGCCCCTTCCTTTCAAAAAATGTGAAAGGTCCCATGAACCTAGGAGAGAGTTTATCACCCTTTCCAAAATTGATTGAACTATAGTGGGATTTCACCTGCAAGAAGAGTCGATCACCAACTTCATAACTATGGTCAATGTGATGCACATCGACATAAATCTTCAGTCTATATTGCAATTCCTTGATACTTTGTCTTATCATTGGTATTTTCTCTTCCATTTCTTGGATCACTTCTAGTCCTACCAAGACCCTATCCTCAATATGATCCCAACTCAAAGGCATCTGACATGTTCACCTGTAAAGAAACTTGAATGGTGCCATCTTAATGGTTCTTTGATAATTGTTGTTGTATGAAAATTCTATGAGTGGCAAGAACTCTTCCCAACGCTTATGTTGGTCGATCACGCACATACGAGATATGCACTCCAATTTTTTGTTCATTCTTTATTTCTTCTTGTCTATCTCCAAGTGATATGTGGTACTAAAGTTAAGTTGGGTTCCCAAGGCCTCTTGGAAAGTAGTCTAAAATTGTCATGTAAACATCGATCCTTGATCAGATATGATCCTCTTAGGCACACCATGCAGCCTGACAATATTGTTGATTAACCCTATAGCTATGTCTAGTTCCTTATGTGTCATACACACAAGGATAAAATGAGAACTCTTCATTAGACTGTCAACTACCATGAAAATCGAGTCATGCCTCCTTGACATTAGTGACATTCCAACAATGAAATACATTGAAATCACCTCCCATTTCGATTCAAGAATAGCGCGTGGTTGTAGTAATCCTGGCAAATATCTATGTTAAACCTTCACTTCCTAATATTCTATACATATTTCCATGTAGTTGACTATGTCTTCCTTCATTCCTTTCGAGAAGAATAAGGGTTCCGAGTCTTCCCTGATATTCATGACTCCTGGATCAGCCATGTACACTACTCTATGATATTCATTTAAGATCAAACTTCTTAACTCGTTATTGGGTGGTATGTAAATATGGTTATTATATCTCATTAATATGTGATTGTCCACAGTAAATCCCTCAAATTAGGGTACCAACATGGTGTTTTGTTTGATAAATTCCTAAACCTCCTTATACCAGTCATCGTCGTGCTATAAATTTAGAATTATTTTATGTAGATTTGTCTGAATACATATCATCAAAAATATGTATGGTCTTTGACTCAATGCATTAACCACTCTGTTCATTGTTCCTTTTATGTAGGAAATCTTGAAATTGTGCTCGCTAAGCAATTTCGACCAACGCCTTTGTCACGTGTTCAAGATGCTTTGTGTAAAAATGTGTTGTAAACCAAAGTGGTCTGTTTTTAGTTCGAATTTTCATCCAATCAAGTAGTGTCTCAACACTCTCAAGGAATACACAATGGATAATAACTCCAAATCATGTGTCTCATAGTTCTCCTCATGCTTTCTTAAATTTATCGAGATGTAAGTGATCACTCGACCTTCCTGCATCAAGAATTCTCCTAAGCCTTCCTTGGATGCATCAATGCATACCAAGAATTCCTCGTCCATGTCAGGGACTTTTAGTATTGGCGTTGTCGTCAACAACTCCTTGATCCTTTGAAATGTTTCCACACATTTCTCGGTCCATACAAAATTCTTTTCTTTCTTCTGCAATTTCGTAATGAGATTTTCTATCTTCAAAAAATCCTTGATGAACCGTCGATAATATCCAACTAAACCCATGAATCTACACACTTCTTTGACATTGATCGACACAGGCCATTCCATAGTAGCCTCTACTTTCGTTGGATCCACAACGATACCTTCGTCGGGGATGATATCCCTAAATAATGAATCTTCGATTGATAAAATGAGCATTTCAACAGTTTCCCAAACAATTTGTTCTTTCATAGACACTATAGTACCAAGTGCAAATGTTCATCATTTTTTTTGCATTGTCTGAGAATATATCAAAATATTGTCAATGAATACTTGAACAAACATTTCCAATTATTCATAGAACACCCTATTCATCAAGCTCATGAATACCCCTGGGGTTTTTTTCAGTCCAAACTATTAAATGATAAACTCGTAATGTCCAAGCATCGTCTTAATCATGGTCTTAGGAATGTCTTCCTCCTTTATCCATAACTGGTTATACCCTGATCTCAAGTCAATCTTCGAAAAATAGATCAGCTATCCTTGGAAACAAATACTGGTTCTTGATCATTTTCTTGTTCAATTAATGACAGTCAATGCAGAGTCTCCATGATCCATCCTTCTTTCGTATGAAAATCAGAGGCACACCCCATGGTGACACACTTGGGCATATAATTCCTATTTCCAACAACTCCTTTAGTTGTATTTTCAACTCCTGTAACTTAGGGGTTGAGATCCGATAAGAAATTATTTCTATCAGTTCATTTGTCGGTTTTAGGTTGATGGTAAATTTCAATTCCCTCTCAGGGGGAAACCCCAGTAACTCCTCTAGGAAGATGTCCACAAATTCTCGTACTATCGCAAGGTTTTCTAGTCCTTTCGCCACACCATTTTCATTCAGCGCAAGGATCATATATAGCTTGCATCCCTTATGCACACTCTTATGAAGTTGTAGGGAAGAGATGAACCTTAGGGAAACTCTCTAGTTCCTTCCTACAATCACATGTCTTTATCCCTAATTATCGACCAAACTCAATTGTTTCATCTTACAATTGAGTATCACGTCATGCGATTCCAACCAGTCCATATTGATCATGATGTCATAAGATCCTAATATCATGAGGTACTGCTTGGCCTTCGTGACAAAATATCCCAAGTTAAGGATACAACCCATAACCATTCCTCCAACCTTTTTCTTGGCTCCCGAAGCCATTTCCATGTAGCTAAACGTGTCTTGTTCGACTGCCTTTACCCTAATTATTTTTAGCACTCCACCAGAAATAAATCTCTATGTAGAAACTGGATCTATCAAAATACTAAAAGTACAATCAATGATGGTACTTGATGTCTCGAGAATAGTAGACTAGCGCTCAGCCTCATAGTTATTCATCACTGCATGAATCCGATGTGCCTTGCCGAAATCTCCTATGGTAGTGTGCTCAGATGACCCAGCTCCTCTAGATATCTTAGCCAAATAGTCAGACTTGTAATGTGGCTCTCCACATGTCCAACATCCATTCTTCAACCGAGTGCTCCTAATACCCGAAGTAGAAGCGAACGTTCCACTGGCCTAAAACCTTGGTTTGTTCTACTGAATAGTCTTGGAATGCTACTATTGCGGACGAAACTGTTGTTGGTGTTGTGTTCCTCTGTAGGAATTTCTCTCCTAAGGAAATGATATTTGTAGTGTCATGAATGTGGATCCTGTCAGAGTGCCTCAAAACCCTGTTAGATGTCTAGATGGTGCCTGATGCTACTGTGTACCACATGTCGCATGTCTCATCAGTCTCGTCGAAGTCTTTCTATGACCTCCACTAATGAGCTCCTACTAAGATATGAGGGTCTTCTAAACAAAAGCGTGTAGTGTATGACACATTAAAATCCTCACTTTCGCATGGATGCTAACATTAAGACCGAATATGAACTTGTTGACCTTAAGATTCTCGTTGTTTAGATGTAGAGCATACCGAAGCATCTCCATGAAATGGGCCTCATACTCGGGCACTATACAACTACCTTGTCGCAAGGCTTTGAACTAATTGAGGTGATGCTCAATGAATTCCTCTAATAGACACTTCTCGTAGAACTACTTCTTGAACAATTCCCATGACATGTTGTCGATGACCATGTTCAATTGTGGTAAGAGTATCTTCCATCATAGTAGAGTGTTCCCCTTCAACTCAAAAACCACCATGTGGACTTTCATGTTCGAGGTATAGTCACGAAGTGAAAATCACATCACCATACTCTCAAACCATGCCTCAGTAGCTACATCATCACTGGCACCAAAGAACTTGGGAAACCTGACCTTTTGGAGTTTTCGGTGAATGCTACAAATACCAGTTTGGGTGCGTGGTAGACCCTTTGAGGGTGTCGATGTCTTTCCCTCAAAACTATACATATGGAATATCATGTCCTATGACATTCTCTGAAGGGATCTCATTAACCAAACGACATCCCCCATAACTATATGTTCATAACCAATACTACTTGAGGCATCGCGCCTCCTCCCCTAGCACCATGTTGTTGGGCTTGACGACATCCTCTAACCATGATTACGTGGACAGAAAAAATTCAAATTAGTTAGTGAAAAATTATAATCAAGAGTTGATACAGAGGAAGGCATAATCATCCTAAGTAGCGGGGTTGAACCCTATCTGATACCATATGTAATGACCCCGACTGTTAAGACACAAAAACAACATACACCATGTAATTTTTTTTTAAAGCATTAGGAAAGTAATGTCAACAATAAAATAATAACAACACAACTCAACGACATCATAATGAATGAATTACATGCGATACATTGTCGTAACCAATCATGTCGCAACCGACACATCCAAAATTTAGTAAGAACATCTAATCAAGCATCATCATAAATGAACAATGACACAAAGTAACAACGTCACTCACTACTCATCATTGAAATAAATAAAAACATAGTCAATGCATCAATCAAGGATAGCAACACATAAACATAAAAGTCATAGAAGATAGCACATCAATCTTGCAGAAATTTAAGACATCACTCAGGAGATAAATAATATAAAATGACTAACACTCCCATCCTACTATGCAAGGTTAGGATCTCGAGGACACATAAGCAATGCTCAAGCCCAAATTCCCATCGATTTTGACCATTTAAGGTCTCAGGGATAACGACTATTCTGAGGAGCAAGGAGGTGTCTACATCCCACCTGACACAATCAAGTCCAAGCCGACTAAGATAAATAACATCATCATCGATCATCAAGGCACAAAATCATTCTAATAAACCAATGCATGTAACATAAATTTCCATGGCACCATAGAACTTAAATACTCAATCCATCTAGCAACACAATAAGCCGAGGTGCAATAATATACTTATTTAATTTTTAGGCACAAACAAAATTACTTAACTTCCAGACACATGATTAAATCATTCATCAAATTACAATAATCAACATCATTATCAATGTGAGCACATGATCGATTTCTAGGTTAACATATTCACTTATCGATCATTGCCCTCAAATGATCCAATCATAAGGAAATGATACTACCACATTGTGACAAGCACAATGGTAAACTAAGGTGTAAACATAAACAAATTCTAAACCATAATACATGACATAAAATCCATTCTACGAGAAGTCGAAATATTTTTTTTTTTTCAATTAAAAAAGAGAGAGTCGATCCTTCATATTATATCATCACAAAATATACAGTTGTTCTCAGGCTACTAGCTGTTTCACAAAAAGTGGAAACCATAAAAATTGGCAACCTTGGATGACTATTGTCAAAATAGGAAGACCACCATCTGCCCTGCCTTGAGGAAGCTAGGACAAGTGGCAATCTAGAGTTTGCAGGATAGTCCATGACAACTAAAACTAAAAAGAAACTAAACATAAAAAAGGATTTATTAGGCATAACCCCCAACCAGAGCTGAGAAACTGACCAAAACTAGAGGGGAGATCAAGTCATGTTGTTAGACGTTGAGGTCGTCATTGTTGGGGTCATCATCGGGAATCCCATTCCAAGATGGCAAGGCATAGAGTCTCGCACATGTTGGAAACTTATTCTTTGTTCGAACATCAGAGAATGCCTCATATAGCATGTCCATGCGTTGACTGATGAGTGTGCTATGGTAGGCTTGGTCTGCTATCTAGTTCCACAAATCAAGCACTAAATCGAGCTGGTCTGAGTGGAAGAAGGACGGAGGGACATATCTCTGGGTTGAGGGTGTTAGAATGAGAGGTAGTGCAAGGAATCTGCCACCCTCCTTCACCGCGTTCCCATCTAACGCGTCCTCCTAGTGCCCATCCCCTGTTGAATTCCATCTTCCCACCATCACATCCTCCAGGTGGCCCATTGTCATGCTTCCCTCCCCATCCCCACCTTCTGCTCCCATCCCTGTGCTTCCTGGTGCGCATCCTAAGACTGTGAGTGGAGCAAGATCTGTCGAGAGTAAGTCATTATTGGCCATTTGTAAGTACTCTTCTAAGATTTCCTCCTCAATATAAAAAACGGGGAAGTCATCCATAGGTGAAGCAATGTTGTTTGTCTATGCGTCTGCTTGAATTTTGTTCTGAGGAAGAGTAATTGGAAGCTCTTGTCCCGTGAAGGAAAAATTCTCCAAAGGGAGAAGAATTGCCTCATCCAGGATTACCTCCTCCACCAAAACATTGTTGGGATCCCAGGCCATTCGGTCTCTGTCATCACTACAAGCAAGTCAAGATTTTTGGGTGTGAGGAATTGAAGGTGCCCGCTCCAATTTTTGCAGTTGTTTCTGTCTTTTATCTAGGGTGTACCAAGTTGGAAATGCGATGCAGATTCCCCCTATCTGTGGGCATCATGAGGATGAAGCAAATGGATAATCCTCGATGGATGTAGCAGAGGATTCTCCCAAGCTCTAGATTGTTGGCCTAGTACAAGACGAAAACAGAATCAGGAGAGCATATGCTAATGTAGAGGTAGATAAGAACCAAAGAGTGCAACGTGATGACCTCCATAACCGCCTCTCGAGCAATGAATTCAATGGTTGCATGACTATTCGCGTGATTGAAGGGTCTAATGGTTGCGGGCTTGCAGTAATGGTTGGCTCCCATTCTTAATGTCGAGAGGATCGGAGCTGACCACCCTTATTTATGGCTTGGCTAGGCCCTGTGGGACGTGGCACATAGGTGCAACGTGTCACCCCATCCAAGGTGAGAAGTCCAAATCTTTACCTAAGATACATTATATGAAATCTATAAATGAAAGCACTCTAATATCAATCTAGCTAATCATCGATGAAGGGTAACTATATTTGTTACTTTTTAATTGCGTAAAAGTCTAATATCTAACCATCATAAAAATTCACAAGATCAAGAAGCCAACCTCTAAAATCATCATTAACACATGAAAATTGTTATGCGCAAAGAGTCTACATCCCATGCTGAAATTCAACGTGAGCCTTCAATTCAACGATAAATTAATACTTATTTTATTCAATTGACAAGTGTCCCTTTTAATTAAATTCAAGATCCCTAGGTTGTGTTTTTCCACTAGCAAGCTTTATTGGGCAATAATATTATCATTCATTTTTGCATGCCAAGGATACTATGTCCATTATAGCAAGCGTTGGTGGAAGTAAGGGTTAGGATCATAGAGGATTAATCATAGAAGAAGATTTATTTCTAAACCAAGCACACTTTATCTTAAACTGGATTAAAATTAGTAATTTGAATTAACATTGTAAAATGAAATATGTTCTAAGTTATAATTGTTAGAGATAATGCTTACAGTTGTTGTAACTGTGAGTTATCCTTATAGCTGTTGTAACTGTGAGTTTCTAGGTTTACTATTTTTAGCTAATCATATCCACTTTCTTAGGATCTAGATTGCTAGGAGTCAGTGATCTGCATGCTATATATGTAACGTCCATTTGTCTCTGTAATACATTCTATTATTGTGTGTTAATCTTGTGCAATGGATGTTCTCTCAATTTATGAGTTGGTATCAGAGCTTGGCTGGGCTTAGCTCCTTACAGAGTGCCCAGGAATATGAAATAGATTGAGAGGCTATTCTCCTGTACATACGTAGATTAGGAGTGTTGAATTTTTTATTTCTGTGTGGTTAATTCCGCAGCATGTTAGAGGAATATCCCCATGGTGAAGAGAATTTGGAGCTGGGCGCTAGAGGGTGTGCAAGAGAGAGATGTTCGGATCTCTGCATCTGAAACATTTTTTTTTGTGTGTTTTAATTAGTTGGAGTTACCTACGTGGAGGAGTCACATTGACAAAGAATTTTTTACTGTTCTTTCCACATTCCCGAGAGCATATGAAGCAATCTGTTGATGGCCTCCATTTAATGGCAATCTGCTAATTCGGTGTTTAAATTAGGTGATATAGTTTCGAGGTTCTTTCAAACCTCTGAGGATACATGTCATTCACTTCCATGAGCTCGATAGCATTGCGAGTCAGAGCCACAAGGGTGTGGCATATATGGGTTTGATCTGCAAACAATAGCGAATCTCTTCTACTGTGTTGAAAACAAAAAGATGTGGTTGGGGAAGTTCGCTTTATTTCTGTTCTTGGAGGTCATTATGAATGAAAATTGTTTGTGTTGTGTGAACTTAATTCTTCCAATCTTAATTTGGTATCAGAGCCAGCCAGTCGTGGCTAATGAATATATTTGGTATATTTATGAATGAATATATTGTCAATGTCGCGGCCAACAATTCATCCAAAGCCCAATGGGTCAACAAGAACGTTGCTTACTTCTACCCTGTGTGCATTCATAAATACATATAAAAGAGGCATTGCAACATACAACGAATTACTTGTTAATTCTGGTGAAAAGCAAAGAGGGGAAACTTATAATAATTAGTGTGTATTTAGTGTGTTAGTATTAGTTTGGTTTGTAAAATTTTTTATATTTCAAAACCAATCAAGGAACATAGTATCATAATTTAGATTAGTGGTTCTCAACATTCTTTGGTACCGAGAGAACAGATAATTAATTTGATTATGTCTACATGTCAAATGCTAGTGGAACTTGTTGTACTTCGGTGCTTCAAGATATTTAGTTATAGGTTGTCCATGAGTGTATTGTTTAAAGTTTTGTGTGTAAGTGTTTATGTAAAAATAAGAACTTGTATTTTGATGCAAGATGGTAGCCCCAGTATCAAGTACATTTCTTTTATTGGAAGTCACCTTGTGTAAAGGAATGTTGAGGACATTCCGTATCCAAACTTTTCTTCTAGATACTGAAGGATAGCCGAAAGAAAAAAATCCGACAGATGAAGGCAAGTTCATAGAATGCATCAATAATTGTCAACTTTTATCACGGAAGCCCCGATGAGCCAAGTTGTCAAATTGTCTAGTATACAAGTGCAAGAAATATGGTCAGAGGTGTTTTGACTTTAAATGTTTCAGTGGGTAGCTCGAATGTGTGGAGAAGAAAGAGCGGAAATTGGGTGATTGCAGAGTGAGTTCCAATGCTGAGGAAGACCAGATCAGACAGACAGATGAAAGTTCTAGTGTTGTAATCTTTTGTTTTGTAATTTGTGATTGTAATATTTGTAATGTAATCATTAAGAGAGGGTGTTAGAGATAATGCTTACAGCTGTTGTAACTATGAGTTAGCCTTACAGCTGTTGTAACTGTGAGTTTCTAGGTTTACTATTTTTAGCTAATCAGATCCACTTTCTTAGGATCTAGATTTCTAGGAGTCATTGATCTGCATGCTATATATGTAACCTCCATTTGTCTATATAATACATTCTATTATTGTGTGTTAATCTTGTGCAATGGATGTTCTCTCAATTTCTGAGTATAATTGCAACTTGATTATAAATGTAACTGTACTATATTCTAAATCTTAATTGTGACTGAAATAAGAATCTAATTTATAACTCCGAATTTTTTTTAACTAGAAGAACTTAGATACAATGAATTCGATGTCTGAGGTAAGGTATATATGATTTATTATAAGGTGTTTATTTTTGAAATAAAAGAAATAGTGTGGAAAAATCAGGTAATGGGAAATTGAAATTTATTGACAAAGACAAATGTCACCAATAGATCATTTAAAGGGAATTTACGTTCTGTAACGTCTATTTAGGTAGCATAGTTTAACACTAGAATTATTAATATACCCATCACCATAAATTAAACATGTCTATTAATCTCATAAAATCATGACACCTTTTTGCATAAAATAAAAATCACATAATTTTGGGTAAAATGCTAGCAAGAGGAGTAATGGTCTCATGGTAAAACAGGAAGTCAAGAAGAAGGCACATGAGGTTCTCGTCGCATTTATCTCAGTCTGAGGGTGGTGAAAAAAGGGAGAGTGTGCCAAGGATTCTGGGCATAAATGTATGTGAGTTCGCCTAAGATTCTATGCATAAATCCTAAGCGCTAAGAAGTAAGGGTGACTGGGTAAAAGAGAAGAGAACATAAATTAAATTTGGAAGAAATGGAGACCACCAATTTTTGGCAAGCAAAAACGAATAGTCGAGGGACCAAATCACTGACTAAAACGAAATGTTGGGATTAAAGGAGACCATGACTTGTGTAAACGTTGGGGTGTGTTACTTTCTCCATTTAATGAGAATAACTCGATATGAATCAAAAAATGAGTTCTTCTTAGTGACACTTCCATTTGCAGATTAAATTCATTTTATTAAAAATTAATTAGGAAAAAATTCTCCCCCATATACTTGTCACCTGATCCCTTAGTTGCACCAGAATTTCATTTAATTAATTGAATTAATTTGTTAATTTCCCTCACCCACCTAAAAGCGTTCCTAAAAACTTTACTAGATGTCCTTTTATTCCCTCACATTCCCTTAATGACTGACGTCTTTCCTAAATCTTTGTTGAGTTCTAGTTTGGAAAGTTCTCTAGACTAGATTCAATTCTATGTTCCACATTTCTTCTTTTGGTCTAAGTTCTAAATTAGCAAGGTTTGCACATAGCCAACAATTAAATTTTTCATAAATTCCTTCTCTTTTAATTTTTTAAATTTTGTTTTTCTTCATCTCCCTTTTATTGATTGATTAATTAGTTTTAGTCCTTATACTTGAATTAGACCTATGCTCTAATTTCAACTAGGCTTAGAAAACAAAAATTTAAGGGAAATTTTATAGTTATTAAATTTTACTCATGCAACATTTATTCTAAGGCTCACCAAGTCAAAATGAGATATTGTTTTCTAGGTATCTAGGTTCATTGAATCACTAGTGTTATTTTGTTCTCCAAGGGTGCAACTCACCTTTTGACTAATTTTACTAGACGTCTAGCCCTTAGAGTCAATACTCCATCAGGAAACCCTGTGGGAGACGAAGGGCCTCTAAGGAATAAGGACCCTGCCTTATTGCGTGCCCATTAGAATCTTGGTGAACGACTGTAGTGTTCCCTGACGACATCATGTATCTCTCAAATTAGGTAATCGTTAACCTACAGTTCGAGCCACGTTGAGAGTGCTAGTAGGTTGTGGGAGGGATTCTGGCACACCTCTCCCTCAATATCTATGGTTTTCATGCATGACCCCTTTACTCCAAATGTGAGTCTGATTAGCAAGAAATTCTCATCCTGCATCCATCAACGAAACATGTCAGTGATCCACAAACAACCTCATAATATACCAATCATATGTCACATATGCAAAAAAAAAAAATGCTCAAACCATATACAATCCAGTCCTTGACTCAATCCAGAATCCAAGGAGGTCCATGGATTCCATTGACATCCTTAATCTGTCAAGAGTCATGCACATTCATGATAAATGAGTCATTAGCACTTGTCAACACATATATAATCAAATACCATATCATCATATCTACAACATCATCATAATCCATAATCGAAATAGACAATCATAGAATGAACCGGATCACTTGCACACAAGTGTCCTCAAAGAATAAGTAAAAGCATGTGTGCGCAAGAGCAGGATGTTATAGTGATGATAACATAACGATTTGTTGGTATTATATCTCTCTAGGGGGTTAAATATGCAAGGTTCGTTAATTTTTTAACAACAAAACCCATTAGGAACAGACATATTCAATATTCAGTCAAAGAATAAATAAGGTATCACCTCATACCCCATGAGAGTAAAAAATACCATCAACGTAGTGCATGGTGTGAAGGGACAACACATATGGAAAAGATTGAGAGATAACCATTCATTTATTCATTAATTTCTTATTGACATATTACTATAAATAAGAAAGTAAACATAAATACATCCAAACCATAACACATGAAATGCAAGGAGAAAGGAATTCATATCCTATTCATTCATTTTAACATCATTAAAGTCCAATTACATGCACATAGGTCGAAGCAGGCTCAAAATGCATCAACAATCAATCAAAATAGAGACATGTTGTGCACTAAGATCTCTTTCTTCTCATTCATTCGTGTCTATTATCTCTAAACAATAGACTTATGTAACAATGCTACCAAATTGAACTTGGAACTTTTACATTGTTCCATCTTAATCTCTCTTACAATAATGAATTCTCTCCTTACTGAAAAATTCCCAACCCTTTACATATATGTACGCATCTCCCCATATATTTCACGGGGCATGGAAATCATAACCGACTTTTCATCTCATCCATAAAGTTGACCACGATTATTAGGTTTGTTACAAAATCACATACAATGATTCTCCAAAGATAAGCTCAAATTCAGTCTTGATGCAGTGTCTTTTATGTTCTTGCACATATTACAAAAATGGGTTTGCACGTAGTGCAAGTTGGTGTTACAAAAATAGGTTTGTGAGCAGTGCAAGTTGGGGTTGGCGTGTGCAATACAAAATGGGTTTGGCACACAAAGTTAATCCTTTGCTTCCACAAACTATGAAATCTAGTGTCACTCCATGCATATGTTTTAGCACAGATACATTAGTGACTTTCAGTGTGTATGTAGATTACTAACTTGTGGGACTTGTGGGATTACTGACTTGTGGCATGCCCAAGATCTTGAAATCTTAGGCATCAACAAGGGGTGATATCGGGTACCTAGGGAGGTACTCAACATGAATAGGAATAGATAGATGGTTATGTATTGTTATGTAATGAAGGAAATCAATATTAAATAAGGCCTATGTAGTAGTGTGTTCACACAACTATTGTAAAAAGACTTACTAGAAGGTTCCACCTACGACAAGGTTACTTCTCTAGAATGTTATTAGGAGATATATCATGTTATATAAATATGTATAAGCAATGAAATGAGTATGGTGAAGATTATTGTAATTGGATATTAACTCATTATGAGGTTTCTCCCTTGAAGATGAAAGTGAATAGGAGTGAATTCCTTCCAAAAAAGATCAACTGTAAGGTGTTTCCATGTCTTAAGTGTTTGATATTAATAAAATATATATCATTCTTATCTTATTCTTGTATATATTATATGATATTTTATATTCATATTTTAAATGTTCATTACAAATGGAGACATCCAATAAATCACTCATTACTTTTACTTTTGGTAAATAAGGTTCTCATACATCACGACTTAGATCCTCCACTATCATAAATTATGGCATGTCATCCCTCCACCAACATTACATCTTCTTCCCACCTTTTTCTTGAAAAAAACTAGAAGACCTACAGTATTTAGGTTATGGCATTCCATTAAATTATTTTATGAGGCCTCCACAGCTACCAATAATGACACCCTTATCACAATATCTCACCACGAGGTCCTAGTGACATCATTATATCTATTGGAGAGGGTTTCGCAACAACTAGAATAGTATTCTGAGTTATCGAGTGGATACACAGATTCCTATTTATCTCATTCCACTTAAAACTCAAAATATACCCTTTAAAGGCCTTAGCGGACAACATGAGACTCTATCCACTCCATCTCTTTTTATCTCAGTAATATCTGATTAGTATCTTATTAACACAGGTTGTAAAATTCACTTCTTTTGTCCTCCAAATCCAAGTATATATAGATTCTACGGTTGGCACTCTCATCAACTCTCTATTTTCTATTTTCAAATTATATTTAAAAAATAATTTGAAACACTTTTGATCCTATCTACATTTAGAAAAGTCATCCTCTCCTATTCGAATAGTCCATTTTTCATCTTTTGGGATTTACGATGCTTGAGATGAAGTAGCCATTTGCGTAAAGTTGAGAATATTGTTTACCGATATCGTCTCCATCTAATTTTGGCCATGACATATCCTTTAAAACCCTAATCTAAACTGCTTCCACCACTATACTGCAAGACAAAGTTGTTATTCTAGTTGGTGGCATATATTTCTGTTGAAAATTTGTTTTGTCTTGGGTTAGCCAAATTTCCCAGCAAATAAATTTTGGAATTGTCATCCACAAATGTTTGAAGATCCTAAATATCTCCCCTTCTAGACAACAAACATACATTTTATCCCATGAAATGGGAAACCAAACTCTTCCAATTATTTCCTTGAATGTATACTTCCATACTTTTTGGGAGAGTTGATAATCAAAAAGTAAATGATGAATTGTTTCATTTCCTATAGAACAAAGAGCACATACTTTTTGGGCGAGTTGATAATCAAAAAGTAAATGATGAATTGTTTCATTTCCTATACAACAAAGAGCACATGTTTAAGTTACTTATATGCCTATGTTTTGAAGGTTATCAGTAAGGATAAACTTCATGTGCACCATAATACAACAAAAGGCATTGAATTTTGGGAAAGAATCGTCTTTCCATATGAATTTCCATATTCTGAATCGAGGAGGATTAGGGGATTTTAACAATAGTAAATTGTATCATTGTTTTATTGAATAACCTTTAAGACTCCAACCCCGTTTATCTCGCTTGTTGGGATCCACCAGAGAAAAATTGGTTAGGTACTTAAAAACATAATTAAATTACTTCTAAGTTCTTCTACATCCTCCCAATCCTTCTTTCGAACTCTAACTTCTTCCTCAAATATTCTACCATTCTTATGTATAATAAAGGTGATACTCGGAAACCTTTCGTGAGTCCTCTTTTGATTTTCAATAAATATGATGGCCTTCTTGCTCAAATATTCGACCATTCTTATGTATAGTAAAGATGATACTCGGAAACCTTTCCTAAGTCCTATTTTTATTTTCAATAAATATGACGGCCTTCTATTTACCATATGGGCTATCGATGTTGATTTGATACAAGCTTGGACCCATTCAATTAACTCCTTAGTGAAACTAAAATTTCTCATAATTACGAATAAGGAGTGGTTAACCCGAGAAAATATACTGCCCATATATTTCTAAACATCATTACGTTTCATAAACCTTTTATTTAGTAAATTGAAACAATAACTTTCTAGCATAATATTGATTTTCATAACAACAACTTCCGTAACTTAGATTTATCCACAAATACTGATTACATGGCAGAAAGAAATAAATACATAACTTAATAAGAACCTAGTTCTGATGCTAATTTATGTTGTCTCTATGCCTTGCTGCTGCCTTCCTACTACCTTCTCCTCAGATCAATCCTGCCACAAACAACAAAATAACTGCCCAAAACTACTGTCCTCCCTGCCAACTAGGAAAACTACCTAGCTCCAGGATATATACGGATATCCTGGCCCTCCGTGCCCAAAAACTCCAGCAACCCGGTGCCTCTCCGGATAAAATCTCAACCAGGAACTCTACTCCTTGCTCACAGAAAGCCAAGAGTCCACAAAATACAACAGTGCACAGAAAATCGCTACTCACAGCAAAACACAATCGTCGAGAGGCTCTCTTCTCACGACAAAACACAACCATCCAGAGGCTCTCTGCTCACGGCAAAACACAATAGTCTCCGCTAATACAACCAGCTCAACAATTACAGTCCACAACATCCATTCCCCCCCCTTTCAAATGGTGCGCACATCCCCCTCTTCCCATCCCTTATTCCTCCCTGCCGACTCACGCATTTACTTCACCACCACCCTCGTCCTCCGTCCTTTGTCCTTTCATTAATATTTTATCATCTCGGGATTTTTGGGCTCCTCTCCCTGCATATGCCACCCTCTACTGCATACACAATTCCTGTTATATCATTTCTTTTTTTTTCGATCTCTTAAATTTATGTCACATGTCATTAAATGTGATCTTCAGTTAGATTATTATTACTTAGTTAATCCTCAATTATTCCTTTAATTAAATCTTACTTAATAATCTTTAATCATTTATTCAATTAGAGTCGTTACATACACCCACCCTTCAAGAAACTTCATCCCGAAGTTAAGGTATTTGATGATACAAAGGAAAAAGGGCACGGTTCATACATTCACAGCAAGTAACTGGCAATATCAGTAAGTAAATCAAGAAGTCCATACATACTAATGTATATGTACAAGGAATGCATGTGTAGCTAGTACATGCAAACCTTGTGCATGTACTAATAATCAAATTGTCATTCTTTAATAATTTACGTATGCATTCAATCCAGTCAGCAAGGCTAGTCTTTTATATAAGAAAACAATCACTTATTTGTGTGAGAAATCCTATTATTACAATTGTTGAGTTCAGTAATTTATTTTAAACAACTGTGGTTTAGTTACATAATAATGAATATTCATATATACAAATTTCTCCCCCTTTTTTTTTAAGGGACTACATCAATTCCACCACAAGACAGATCTCCATATGTCTCAACTATTCTACTCATCCTTCATTCCTAACTTACTTCTGTCTCCCATCCTATCCCTCCTCTGCTAGACTATCTTGGAGCACCAACTATATTGGCCTAACTCCAAATAGAACCTGTAAGTGGAAGTGTCGCTATCTCGACCAAGCTTCCCTAGCAGGCAACTGACAGTCCTCATCACACGTCTTGGGGAGCGTGAACCAGCACCATCCTCCCAGGACTTCAGGTTTCGAAGGATACATGGTGGGAAACACCTCCACCCCTCCTAATAGTACCAGGGTTAACACCCTATAATGGAGGATACACGGTGGGAAAAGCCTCCACCCATCCTAATAGAACCAATGTCAACACCCTATAATGGAACACACAAGGGCACTGCGTTGCTGGAGGTTTTGTCATCGTTTATTTGGTTTTGGGCAGTGTTAGCACCAAAATCATAGCATAATCATGCACTAGTTCACATATCACAACAATGCATCCAAATCAATATAATTTCACACACATTATTCATACCATAATGTTTTCCAGTTAGTGGTCCTGATATCCACTTTCATCATCATTATCACTTGGCTATTTCATAGCCCATAACCAGCAGATTAGTATGCAACACAAACTCATATATTTCTATGCATTATCATGATATAATTGTATACTTTCATCATTTCAATTTGGTATCCCCATCCCAATACATTAACATCAAAGTTTTCCAATTTGAATTAGATTTCACAATATCCCATGATTCATACTCTTTACACATTCACCAAATTATCATTTACCAAAATAGATTTCATCGTATCCAACATCATTCTAATGGTATTTAAACATTCAACAATTTATCTTTCTCACAATGTGTCACATCATATACATCATCATCAATACCATTTAAACATTCATAAAATTTTCATTCACATAATAGATCGCATTACATGCATCATCATCAATAACACTTAAACATTCATTACTGCTCATAAGTTTAAAGTTCAAATATATCACTTAATAGTTTCATTGTGACTAGGAAATAAAGTGTGTAGGCCTCAGGTAATCCTGGCCGTCTAAGTCAAAAGGTGGTGTTACCTACACCCCTCCTTCGAGAAACACGTTCTCGAGGTGGTCAAAATAGTGATGGATAGTCTCGTCGTAGTATCTCGGCGTCCTCCCAAGTAGCAGATCCTAGACTATACTTGTTCCACTGGACCTTAACTTGGTCTACCAAACAGTTTCTGAGTTGTCGGACTCTATGGTCCAATATGCGTAACGGTTCGACCGTGAGGGTTCCCACATCCGATACCTGCAATTCTTTCCAATTTAGTTTATGTGATTCATCAGCAACATAATGATGTAAAACAGATACATGAAATACATTTTGAGTTTTATGCAAGTGGGGTGGCAGTACAAGACGATAGGCAACGGTTCCAATTTTCTCTTGGACCCTAAATGGCCCTATAAACCGAGGTGACAACTTTGTCTCCTTTCTTAACCGTATGGTACTCTTATTAGGCCTGATACGAATGAAAACTTGGTCCCCCACTTCATAATTTCGGTCGGTCCTGTGTGCATCTGCATAACTTTTCTGCCTATCAAGTGCTTCCTTTAGCCTCTGCCTGATCTGAATCACCTATTCCTCCATTTCCTGAATCAATTCTAGCCCAATTGTTACTCGGTCTTCTAATCTATCCCAACTCAATGGTGTTCTGCATGGCCTTCCATACAAAGCTTCGTATGGTGGCATTCTGATGGAACTATGATAACTGTTATTGTAGGCAAACTCTACCAAAGGTAGGTACTTCTCCCACTGGGTTTGATTATCCATTACGTACATCCTAAGAATGTCTTCCATGACTTGATTTACTCTCTCATTTTGCCCATCTGTTTCAGGATGATAAGATGTGCTTAAGTTCAATTGAGTTCCCAATGCTGACTGTAGACTTTTCCAAAATCTAGAAGTGAATCTAGAGTCCCTATCTGAAATGGTCTTCTTAGGTATCCCATGCAAACGGATAACCTCGCTTAAGAACGCTCGAGCCACATCAGTAACATCGTATGTGTCTCTAACCGGAATGAAATGAGCACTCTTGGTTAACTTATCCACTATCACAAGAATGACATTGTGTCTATGAGATGTGAGTGGCAAACCTACAACAAAATCCATTGAGATGACTTCCCACTTGGACATAGGGATGTCATGTGGTTGTAGGAGGCCTGTCGGGTGATGGTGATCGACCTTTACTTGTTGACACTCTAGGCATCTAGCGATGAAATGTACTACTTCGCGCTTCATGCCTCCCCAAAAGAAGAGTTTCTTCATCTCCGCGTACATCTTCTTCACACCCAGATGTGCACAATAAAGTGATCTATGGGCTTCCTTTAGTATGATGCTTCGAATATCCTCATTCTTCGGGATGTACATCCTTCCTCGATATCTCAACAATCCATCTGTTTCTAGATTATACCCTTCATACATTGGGTCTAACTGCCTCCTGTTCTGGAGGTTGGAAGTAACCTTTAAATACCAACTGTCTCCTAGTATTTGTGTCAACACCTGTTCCCTCAGACTGACCTTTAAGGTTACCAAAGAGAAGATACGTGGTCTCCTACTCAAGGCATCTGCGACCACATTCTCCTTCCCCTCTATATATGAAATACCAAAATCATACTCACTCATAAACTCAATCCATCGCCTTTTCCTGGCATTCAGATCCCTTTGGGTGAAGAGATGTTTTAAACTTTGATGGTCTATTTTGAGTTCAAAATTTCACCCCACAAGATAGTGCCTCCAAAGTTTCAGAGCTAGCATTACAACTGCCAACTCTAAATCATGAGTTGCGTATAACTCATCGTGCTTCTTCATCTTTCTTGACACATAAGCTATCACTCCTCCATCCTACATTAGCACGGCCCCCAACCCTTGTTTCGAGGCATCCGTGCAGACCATGAAGTCCTTTTCCATATCTGGCACTTGTAGAATTTGCGCACTAGTTAGTAACCTCTTAAGCTCAATGAATGCACTATTACATTCTTATGTCCATTCATACTTGACCCCCTTGCATTGCAAAGTGGTGATGGGTTTCGCTATTTTTGAGAATCCTTCCACAAATCTTCGGTAATAACCCGCTAGCCCCATGAAGCTTCTCACCTCATGTGCGTTTTTCGGCACTGGCCATTCCAGAATGGCCTTTACCTTCTCTGGGTCCACCGAGATTCCTTCACCTGAAATGATATGGCCTAAATATTGGATCTCTTTCTGGAAGAAGGAACACTTCGACAGCTTTCCATACAATTTGTTCTTTCTAAGGCAAGATAACACTATTCGCAAGTGCTTTTCATGTTCTCTTTCATTCCTGGAATAAATGAGAATGTCATCTAGAAAAACTTGTACAAATCGATCTAAGTACTTCCGGAATACACCGTTTATGAGACTCATGAACACTGTTGGTGCATTAGTCAATCCGAAAGGTACTACAACAAACTTGTAATGTCCAAACCGAGTTCGAAAGGCAGTTTTTCGGATATCACCTTCCTTAATCCTTAACTGATGATACCCAGATTGCAAATCGATCTTTGAGAATACCGCTACTCCTTTCATCTGATCGAAGAGTTCATCTATTCGTGGCATTGGGTATCTATTCTTCACTATAGAATGGTTCAATTCCATGTAGTCTATACACAGTCGTAAGGATCCATCCTTCTTCTTTACAAAAAAATACCGCTGCGCCCCAAGGTGAGACACTGGGCCTTACTATCCCTAAGTCTAGTAACTCCTTCAACTGTATTTGCAATTCACAAAGTTCTGGCGCTGTCATTCGATACAGAGTCTTGGATATTGGTTCTACACCAGGTTTTAGCTCAATGGTAAAATCAAGCTCCCTCTCAGGAGGTAATCCTGGTAATTCATCTGGAAAAACATCCTGAAATTCTAGCAATACTGGGTACTGACCCAATGAGGGTCCCTTCCTTTCATTCACTGCTTCCACTACATAAATTTGACACCCTTGTCTCAAGCATCGCTTGAACTTCATATTTGATATAAAGCGTAATGACACTTTTCTCTGTACACCCTGAATCTCTCTCGGTTTTCCTTCATCATTGACACAAAGAACCTTCTTTGCGAAGCAATCTATCAAAGCTCGATGAGGTGCTAACCCATCCATTCCAATGATTAATTCATATGCCCCAAGAGCAGTGACGTATACCTTCAACTTGGTTGTGCACACTCCTAGGTCTACTATACAATTATCGACACTAGGTCCTACAGCTTGTTTCTTCCCCGAAGCCATCTCAACTTGCTCAAAGTCATCGTGCTCATAGGCTGCCAGCCCACTCTTTTCTAATAAAGATGGTGAAATGAAACTATATGTCACACCAGAATCAAATAAAATATTAACATTAAAATGATTTAGCATACCTGACGACTCCACTATGGTGGATTGATGTTCAGCCTGGCGGTTATCTACCGCTGCGTAAATATGGTGGCTGCTACTTTCCTTCCCCATCGGTGCCTTCCCTTCATTATGCACGAATCCTGGTTGAAACTCTAGGCATTCATGCTGGTAATGGGGTCCCCCGCACCCCCAACAGGTAACACCAGGTGGAACCTGTGCATTGTTATGTGTCTGTCCTTGAAATGAGTTCATTCCCTTGGAACCTCTACCCCTACTAGTTGTTCCCTGAGATGGTTGTGGACCTGTCTGCACCGTTGGCGACGAACGAGATGCTGCACTAGCTGCCATTGAAACCCTTGCAGCTACTGTCCTTGGCACACATTTGTTACCATAAGGTGGTGGCCTTGAGCCCCCTCCCCTAGGAAATGTCCTCGAGGTCTTTCCTACGAATCCTGGGCGATGCAGAAATGTCGATCTTGTACCCCCTGTTAGGTTCATATGTTCTTCAGCGTAACGTTCTCTCTCTACTGCCTCCGCCACTGAAGACGGTTTCCACATCCACACCATAGCCCTTATCTTCAGGTTCAATCCATAAATGAAGCTCTCTGCTTGTCGTTGGTCAGTGTCCAAATACGAAATGTATTTAACTAGTTCCATGAACCTGATCTCGTATTCTTCCACAGTTCTGTTTCCTTGTACTAAGGCATAAAATGCCCCTACTTGTTGTTCCTCGTAATATGCTGGTAGATATTTCCTTCAGAACCTCTCCTCAAAGAGTTCCCAAGATACTGTGTCTGGGGTAAGGTGTAGTTGTCTTTCTAAGTTGCCCCACCAGTTCAAAGCGCTATCTCTTAACTATAAAATTGCAATCTTTTCCTTTGAATTGGAAGCATAGTCCCTTAAGGTAAAACACCTGGTCATGCCTTCCAACCATGCTTCTGCGCGTTCACTAGCACGACCCCCGACAAACTCTAGAAGTTTGATTTTTTACAACTCTCGAGTGATGTCTTCAGGTGGAATTCCTCCCCTTGAATCCCTTGATGCTTCTGGATTACCCGTTCCAAATGGTGGGGGTTCCACTTCATTCCCTATTGGTTGGTGCCCTTTTAAAGTCTCGTTAATAGCTTCTAACGAGCATAGTATGAGAGCTAGTTTGGGCAATGGTGCTGGTGGTGCTGGTGGTGTTGATGGCATTGGTGGTGTCTGTTAATATTTCAAAATCCCAACCCAGTTTCAATCTCACTGATTTTTCAGTCAAATTTAAATGCCAAACTTAGTTTCAGCACTGTTTTAGCATATGCTACAGCCTGGTGTTTCAGCATCTGCTCACAGTGGTGTTTTAGCATCAACATATGCTGCAGCCTGGTGTTTCAGCATATGCTCACAATGGTGTTTCAGCATCAGCATATGCTACAGCCTGGTGTTTCAACATCTGCTCAGCACTGTGTTTCAGCATATACTCAGCCTGGTGTTCCAGCATATACTCAGCCAGGTGTTTCAACTTATGCTACAGCCTGGTGTTTCAGCATAAGCTACAGCCTAGTGTTTCAGCATCTAAAAAACTTAACAGAAAATAAATTTCAGAACTGAAAATAAATTTCAGAACTGAAACATGAGGATTATGAACATCGTTTTCAACGCAGAAATAAAATATAAGCAATATGCAAAACTTAGAAAATATTAGACACAAATATTTTTGGTCTAACTTTGACCCTGGAAAAACCCACAAGGGGAAAACTAGTTGGAGAGGGATTTGTATTATTTATGAGCTTCTGAGAAATTCTTTTACAGCATTTTCATCTTCAGATATTTACACAAACTTATCTGGACATTCCTGTAGCTTTGCTCCTCAATTTCTG
>JZKD02S2014381.1:491404-538420 GCA_000966675.3 Picea glauca
CTCCTCCTCAATAAGACCATTCAGAAATGCGGTCTTCACATCCATCTGGTGGATCTTCCAACCCATCTCTGCTGCAATGGAGATCACTGCCCTGATCGAAGTGTATTGAGCAACCAAAACAAAGGTCTCATCATAGTCGACTCCCTCAACCTATGAAAACCCCCGAGCCACAAAGCGAGCTTTGCACTTCTCAATGCTACCATCTGCAGCATGCTTTAGCTTGTAGAGCCACTTGGAAGTCACCACCGACTTCCCCTTAGGTCTAGGAAAAATTTCCTAGACATCGTTCTTCATGATGGAATTGTACTCTTCCATCATGGCATCTCTCCATACCTGTCTACTAATGGCCTCCTCAAAAGTGGAAGGCTCAGACCCCCGGATACTGCTCACCATTGCGATGTAGCTGCAAAACCTCTCAGGAGGTTTACTCTCCCTCACTGCTTGCTTGGGATTCCCCACTGAACCTTGTGCATCCCTCAAAATGTCCCAAAGCCACTTGGGATTCTTCCTCTCTGAAGTAGTGTCCAGTGGAGGGGACTCTCCCTGCTCAACCCCATCTACTAAAGACAATGATACTATAGTAGACCCTGAAGTACCTAATCCTGAAACCTGTGGATCGGAAGCCTGCGAACTTGAACTCTGTGGTCCTGTCACCGAAACTGGTGGCCCCGAAATCTATGTCACTGTAGTCTGCTACGGGCTCACCTGAATCTGAGATGAAGACTGCTCACCTCTCTCTGTTCCTCTAGACTTCCTAAAGGCTCCGTCCTCCTCAAATATGACATCCCTCCTCAAGACAGTCTTCCTCAAGGAAGGAAGGTAAATATGAAAAGCCTTTGAAGTCTCACTATACCCAACAAAGATCCCTCTCTCTGCCATGGGCTCCAACTTTGTCCTCTTCTCAGAAGGGACATATGAATATGTGGTGTACCGAAAAATCTGAAAGTGCCCCACCTCAGGCTTCTTCCCAGAGAAATCCTCCTCAGGAGTCATGCTCCCCACAGCCTTGTGAGGACTCCTGTTTTGCAGATAAACTGCAGTGTAGCATGCCTCAGCCCATATAAATAGTGGCAGCCCCTGATCATGTAGCATGGCTCTCGCAGCCCCAACAATGGCCATGTTCTTCCTCTCAGCAAACCCCATTCTGCTGCGGGTTGTAAGGAATAGTCAACTCCCTCCTGATTCCCTCTCCTGCACAGAAATCCATAAAATCCTTGGAGGTATACTCACCCCCATTGTCCGATCTCAGGACTCTGATTTTCTTCCCTGTCTGGTTCTCCACAAGAGCTTTGAACTCTTGGAACCGACTAAAGACCTGTCCTTTGGTCTTCATGAAGAAAATCCAGGACTTCCGAGAGAAGTCATCAATGAATACACCATAGTATAGGGATCCAGTAAATGATGTCGAAGACATCGGGCCACATACATGTGAATGTATAAGATCAAGTATCCCTGCCGCTCTACTGTCACTGCTCGGAAAAGCAGTCTTGGTGTACTTTCCCAAGGTACACCCCTTGCACAACTCATGGTGCTCTGAACTGAAATCTGGAACTCCCGTCACCATCTCCCTAAGAACTCGCAAAGCCCCATGGTGCAAATGTGCCATCCTCCTGTGCCATATCTCACATAAGTCGTTGCTACTACTGGTAGAATGAATCAATGCTCGCACTGGCTGGAACAAAAACTTGTACAGCCTCTCATGTCTAGTACCAATCACTTTGATCGAAGTGATGCTAGACCCTCTGGGGAAAAGAAGCACCTGCCCATCATGGAACAAGACCTCATAGCCCTTCTCCTCAATAGTAGAAACTGACACTGAGTTCTTCTTCAAGCCTGGAACATAAAGAACCTCCGTCAAAATCATGGGAGGCAAAGACTCCCTCCGAAATGATACAGTCCCACAACCAGCCACCTTGACCTCCCGGTCATCTCCAAGCACTACCTCTACATATCCACACTAAGTAAGATCTCTCAAGTGCTCATGAACTTCTTGTCATATGGCGAGAGGCACCACTGTCAATATACCAAGTATCTAGAGTAGTGGTCCTCGAGGAAAGACACACAATCAAGGAAAATTCCTTGTCAAACTTGGTGGAAATCTCTTCCACCTCTGCTGAAGTTGTTGTTTGTCTCGACCTTGGCATCTCACCAAAGGTCCCTTCTCTTGGCATCTCACCAAGAGTTTCTTGATCTTGGCATCTCACCAAATATCCTCTCTTTGGTCTCTCACCAAGTGACTTCCTCTCGAAGTGATTGTTGTCCCAACTTTTTGTCTGCTGAAATTTCTGCTTCTCTTCAACTCAGCTCTGATACCATGTTAATATTTCAAAATCCCAACCCAGTTTCAGTCTCGCTGATTTTTCAGTCAAACTTAAATTCCAAACTCAGTTTCAACACTATTTCAACATATGCTACAACCTGGTGTTTCAGCATCTTCTCATAGCGATGTTTCAGCATCAGCATATGCTACAGCCTGGTGTTTCAGCATCTGCTCACAGCGGTGTTTCAGCATCAGCATATGCTACAGCCTGGTGTTTCAGCATCTGCTCAACACTGTGTTTCAGCATATACTCAGCCTGGTGTTCCAGCATATACTCATCCTGGTGTTTCAGCTTATGCTACAGCCTGGTGTTTCAGCATAAGCTATAGCTTGGTGTTTCAGCATCTAAAAAACTTGACAAAAAATAAATTTTAGAACAGAAAATAAATTTCAGAACTGAAACATGAGGATTATGAACATCGTTTTCAACACAGAAATAAAATATCAGCAATATGCAAAACTCAGAAAATATTAGACACAAATATTTTCGGTCTAACTTCGAACCTGGAAAAACCCACAAGGGGAAAACCAGTTAGAGAGGGATTTGCATTATTTATGAGCTTCTGAGAAATTATTTTACATCATTTTCATCTTCAGATATTTACACAAACTTATCTGGACATTCCTGTAGCTTTTCTCCTCAATTTCTGAACCAGAAATTCATACAACAGTATGACAATTAATGTTGTATGGATTGTCATGAAATTTGTGCCAAAACTCTGCTAAGATTCAATTTCTGTGCCACTCAATGCTATTCGGCAACCTTGGAATTCATGCCAGTGCTCCCAGAAATTCCTATTGCTGTCTCTTTTCTTCATCTTGACCTCTCTCTTGCTCTCTCTTGTTTTCTCAACAAGAATTCTTCAGCTCCTCTCTTGTTCTCTCAACAAGACTGCTGTTTCTTCCTCTTTCTCTTAGCATCTCACCAAAAAGCCTCTTGGCCTCTCACCAATATTTCTTCAACTCCAAGAAAGGATGTGCCCATTTTCCTTAATCAACCTCATGAGGGAAGGTGAGGAGTTTTCTAATATAACGGTTGAGATTAGATCAAATGGGTGGCTGAGATTTGGTGTCTCTTCACTCACCCTCACTTTAATCATAAAATTATCTTTTAATTTGCATCTCACAAATTAATTTGACTAAGACCAATTTTTTCCAATTTCTCCCCTTAGGCGCCTAGGGAAGAGAAACACTTGCCTTGGTACATTATTAAAAATTTAACAGTGTCGATGGTGCCCGTGACAACGCTCCCCTGCCTCGACCCCTACAGGTCCTGGCCATCTTGTATGACTTAACCTGCATCCCCAAAGTTATCAGGGTGAGTTCCAGGACGTTTCAAATTGGTGCTACTTAAACTTAGAAACAGGGTTAGGAGTAAGTTTTCTTTACTTGTCTGTAAAAAGACATTACTCCATCAGGGGAATTGGCTCGGTTTTGGGTTAGGATTAAGCATCTAAGCTTGGTTAACATGAGCTTCAAGGTAGACTAACCTTACACTTTAATAACATAGTTGAATTATTATTACACTAATTTAACCCAAATTAGCTTTACTTTAATTTAAACTAACTTAACCTTATTTATATGCAAATTATTTATACTAAATATTTAATTTATTTTATATTATTTTTAACAATTTTAAAAATAAAAAAAACTAAACGAGCGCCCAAGGATTCGGGCACGCATGGTTTCCACGTGCTCGTCATGGCCTCTGCAACTACCGTGACTTATCCCCGACTCTGTATCGGGGTTTCAGACTTTTTGCTATCGCGAAATCTTTACCTCTCCAAACCCCGATTCGCGATGGGCTCAGTCTCTATGAGCTAGCCCCTTACTGACTATACCTTGGTCCATACGACCATGCTCACAATCCTGTTACCATAAACCCTCCTATCGGGATTTTGTGCTCAACTTTCCTGATGGGGCCTTTTCTTCGTTAGCCCCTTTTACTACGAGCTTGGTCCACATGACTGCCTCCGCGACCGTGGCCTTATATCACCCTATCGGGATTTCGGTGTTTCAGCGTTCGCGATGTCAACACATGCGCATCCTTAGGATTCCCGATTTCTCAATGGGCCAAACGTCGATGGTTTTCGATGGTTGCCACCTGTCCCACAGATGGATGGTTGTGATTGTGTCAGGATTTTCCCATGGATTTCCCGACTCTTCCCAGATGATGAACATATGTCCTCCATTTTGACTCTAGTGGTCCCACCATGCTTATGTCACTTTCGAGATATCACCGATCGCGATTCCCAGCGATGCAGTTTCTTTGTCTTCGAAAACCCAGATTTCTCGATCCATGACTCTTTGGGATCTCCTGACACGCGTCACGCACAATGGACGATCCAGATCCAATCGGGAAATCGCGTATCGCGATTTCAACCTGCACAGGTCTCACGTCTCTGAAAACCCCAATTTCACGACTCTTCGGGATCTTCCAACACGCGTCACTACTGTTTGGACGACTCCGATCCTCTCGGAAAATTGCGAATTACGATTTCATTATGCAACGGTTCTACACTCCTAAAATCTCCGATGGTAAAATCTCAACGCCTCCCCAGAAAACTGACACGTGTCCTGCCGAGATCAATGGCTAGGATCCGTTCTCGGGATTTCGAGAACTAGAAGGTCTCGATTCTCAGACTTAACAAAACCCCGATGACTTAGATTTCTCGATGACTCTTCCGGGACTCCTCCTATGTACGCTAGGACTTAAACCCCGCGCAACTTTTCTAAATCTAACGGCTGACGGGATTTCGCCCGAGATCTGACGACACAGATCCATTCTCCCGTGTAACAGACAACTCTTCTTTGGGAAAATCGATTAGTTGCACAAAACATTACGTAGTGTTAAAATTGCTCTCTTGGCATGGCTGAAATTTATATGGGTCTATAGTTCATTATTAAAATCATCGAGGCTTAATATAGGCAATTAGTTCACACTATTACTGTTCGGTACAAGTCTGCTAAATTTCCTTTTTTCGACTGTGCATCGGTAGTTTCCCCCATTTAGGTAAGTTCGAGGTGAAATAGGCCTTTTCGAGGTCCCGCAATTGTCTTTTTTGCATTTTATTTAGTATGGTTCGTGTAGTCATTGAATCTTACCAGTTTCAGGCCTTCAATACAAGCTTCCCATGACATTTCATCGGTTTCAGGTGTCTATTCTACCCGAAACTTCATTAACAACATTTCTCAAGGAAAAAATTAAGATATGACTTCTCTTTTTCATGCTTAACATCTTGGATACCACATTGTATCAGTCCTATTTAGTCAAAATGAACGTGTGTTTCTTATAGGTTAAGCGTCGCTGGAGTTAATCGTTTGGGATTTTGGCCCTTAGGCCCAGATTTCGAACTAAGACGCTCTGATACCATATGTAATGCCCATATATTTCTAAACATCATTATGTTTCATAAACCTTTTATTTAGTAAACTGAAACAATAACTTTCTAGCATAATATTGATTTTCATAACAACAACTTCCGTAACTTAGATTTATCCACAAATACTGATTACATGGAAGAAAGAAATAAATACATAACTTAACAAGAACCTGGTTCTGATGATAATTTTTGTTGTCTCTGTGCCTTGCTACTGCCTTCCTGCTACCTGCTCCTCAGATCAATCCTACCACAAACAAAAAAATAACTGCCCAAAACTACTGTCCTCCCTACCAACTAGGAAAACTACCTAGCTCCAGGATATCTACAGATATCTTGGCCCTCCATGCCCAAAACCTCCAGTAACCTGGTGCCTCCCCGGATAAAATCTCAACCAGGAACTCTACTCCTTTCTCACAGCAAGCCAACAATACACAAAATACAACAGTGCACAGAAAATTGCTACTCATAGCAAAACACAACCGTCCAGAGGCTCTCTACTCACGGTAAAACACAACCGTCCAGAGGCTCTCTTCTCATGACAAAACACAATAGTCTCCGCCAATATAGACAGCTCAACAATTACAGTCCACAACATCCATTCCCCCCCAATCGAATGGTGCGCACATCCCCCTCTTCATGTCCCTTATTCCTCCCTGTCGACTCACACATTTACTTCACCACCACCCCCGTCCTCCGTCCTTCGTACTTTCATTAATATTTTATCATCTCAGGATTTCTAGGCTCCTCTCCCTACATACGCAATTCCTGTTATATCATTTCTTTTTTTTTGATCTCTTAAATTTATGTCACAGGTCATTAAATGTGATCTTCAGTTAGATTATTATTACTTAGTTAATCCTCAATTATTCCTTTAATTAAATCTTAGTTAATAATCTTTAATCATTTATTCAATTAGGTTCGTTACAACAAACATGTTGGCCATATTGATTTTTAATATCATGCCCTTTTCTTTCTTTGTACTGTTAGATGGAATAATTTACTGAGCTAAAATTATATTATCTACAATATGTCATTTTTTCCTTGAATCCCCTTGATTTTCTGAGATTAATTTAGGAAACAATTTATTCTTTTTATTAGCACTAATTTTTTTCAAAATTTTATATGGGAAGTTACATAAATAAATTTGATGAAAAATAGAAAAAGTGGTAGGGTTTACCTGTTTTGGGATCAGAGAGAGAAAAGTGGAATTGGTTCTACCACACACTTTTTTCATTTTCTAATAAATAGTTTCACATCTTTCTAAAGTCATGCTTCACTAGGTCCTAAAAGGTTTTAACGATGTTAACGATGTGGATGGAGAATTCATCAATTAGTATAAATTTATCCAATTCTAGACTCCACATATCTTGAACAATCTTTTCTTCCTCAATTTATTGCAACAATATCGTTTTCCCTTCACTAGTTATTAATGATGGTATGTGTTCCAACATTTCACTAGTTTTTTCTCTAGCTTCTTCTTCCTCCATTATATAAATACATTCAAAGTGTTTCCCATGCTTTTTTAACTTCTACCAACTCTTCTATTGATTTCCCTCTTTCTAGGTAGATTATTTTAAATATATTTATGTGCCTCTTGATTTATCTTGTTAGTGAAAGAAAGAGTTGTTCATATATCTCTCTTTTATCCAAATAATTTGGGATCTTAATCCCCATTCCTCTTCCTCCTTTATGAAAAGTGCATATATATGTTTTGTCAAGTCTCTCTCTTCATGTAACACATGCTTAGTCACCTCCTCCTCTTACATTATTTTTTGTATTTCTTCCAATTATTTTTGGGAGTCCATCTTTCTTTCTATAGAGGTATATAAAATTCTTTTGGCCCAATACTTCAAGACTTGTTTTATTTTCTTAAGTTTAGATTCCTAGATATAGTTTGGAGACATTGAGAGTGGTTTCTTCCAATCATTGTGTACAAGAGATACAAGTTTCTCCAAAATAGGCCAAAATTTTTATGAAGTTTTGAAAGATAGGACAATAGGATTATGTTCGGAGACAACAAAAGGTATAACTTTACGATAGATAATGTAATTAGAAAGTAATAAATCACTATGAATGAGAAACCTATCCAAACACGCTACTATGCATTTGAAACATACTCTTTTGTTGCTCTAAGTATAATTTCCTTTAATTTGTTTTACATTTGATAGGTCTGAATCAAAAATTAAATCCTCCATTATTTCTCTCATGGCGTCACGAACTATATTACCACCTTTGTTTTTGCAATTTTATCAAAATAATGTTGAAATCTCATCCACAATGTTAGACTTTCGACCATAATTGTCATGAACCTCCTATAAGTAAACCCATAATAAAAAAAAAATTGGTATCTCAATGGAATGTGGACATTAATTAATGTGAAGGAAACATATTTTTCCATGTGGTGAATATGATTCAAAATCCAGTGTTGTGTGTTGCAAAATGTTTCCATTTCAATTTTAGTTGTGTCCCATAGAGTAATTATTCATCCTCATACTCCTCTTGAACAAATTGTTATCCCTCAACTATTTTTCCAAATATGTTTCATTATTTTTAATGTTTTTTGTTATTCTTATTTAGTATCCTAAATAATAATTACAATTGTTTGTTTCTCGCTTATGAGATCTCTTAGACATTGTTCCTTAATTATACTACCTAAACCTCTACAATTCTAAGAGAGAACTATTATAGTTACTAAATAGGAGGAGCACCTAGAGAGGGGTATAGAGGCATTGGAACCTCTTGTTCCTTATTTGGTTTTCCTTAAAAAAAATTGTATAGTTTGTTGGATCCCCATTACCTTATTCATGTTTGATGTTTCTTCTCTAGTTTCCTTCTAAGATTTCCTTCCTACTTTTCGAGTTGATTTTAATTTTTATATTTCCCCTTATTTTAGTTCTTGATATGATTTCCTTCATGTTGTTGTCTTCCCATGTTGATAAGAGGATTTACGAGTACCTAGGTCTTGATCCTCTTGCCTCCCATCCTTTGACTTTTTCTCTTCTATTTGTTGGGGTGGTCTACTTTCTCTAGGAAGTAAAATGTGTGAGGAATTAGAACTAGATCTAGAACTTCATGTCTGATAGAGTGCATTTCATTTTCAAACTCATTTGATCCACTTACTATTATTAGATACAAATTTGTTTTAAGTTGTAATATGAGGGTCCTAAGACGTTCCTTCTGAGATGTTCCTACTTTTGATAATGAAAAATTTCCCATATAATTCCTTGATGTTTTCTTCCTCTTTGTTTCTTTTTTTTAGGATTATCTAAGGGAGATGGGGTTGAGTTTTGACAAGATCAATTACCACCAAGAATCATTTTTTTTTGCTCGATTCCATCTTTCAACTTTTTCTAGGTTTTCTATAGGACCCCGAGATTTCTTTTTGAAAATTTTCACAAGATGAGCATAGTCATGGCATATTATATATTTGAAAGGAAGCAGTTCATAGTTAATTTGTTGAATGTGATATCGTGAAATGAATTAGTTAGTGAAACTATTTTTGCAGTTACAACCATAAAACTATCAACTGAATAGTATTTAAATAATCAATATGAAATCGATTGCAGCATTCATTCTCAACCATTTCCGGGTATTGTTCTTTATTTATTGTTTTCATGGTATCAGAGAGATAGGTTGGGAGAAGGAGAGACTATTTGAAGAAGTTTCCCACCAGTTTGAAGAATTTGCCCGCCAGTTTGAAGAAGTGCCACAAAGTTGCCACTAGTTTGGAGAAGTGTTTCCCGCTAGTTTGAAGAAGTGCCATAGAGTTTTCGCTAGATTGGAGAAGAGCCAGTGCCAAATTGGAAGAGGACGTTGGATGATAATTACAGGCATGGAATTCCCCTTTATTTACAATAAACCCATTACATTTTTATTTACTCTGTCGATTTTGTTGAAGAGTATTTATAAAATTTGAAGTTTATTTAAAGTTTCATTGAAATTTGAAAAGTCACTTGGAGTTATATCAATTATTTAAAAAAAAATGTGCCTGATATTTTGGAATTAGAAAAAATTCTAGTTCTTGGTCAATTCAAGCACGGACTTTACTTGGTTCATGATTTTTGGAGTGATAAAGTGAACGACATTTTGCAAGGTCAAGGATGTTGGGATTGTGTTGAAACATGGTTCATAGAACCTTATGCAAATGTTATTGCAATTATGACTAATGTTCAAAGAAAAACATTAGAATAACTTAAACAAAAAGAAGGAAAAGAAAAACCGTATATTTTAGTTTCATTAGATGATTCTATATTTCCTAAAATTATTGGTACCAAGACTACTAAAGAAGCATGGGATATTCTTAAGTTGGCTTATAAGGGTAATGAAAAAGTGACAAATGTGAGACTTCAAACCCTTTTGAACTCAATTTGAAGCCCTCAAGATGAGTGAATCAGAAAGTGTTGATCAGTTATGACTAAAATTATGGGTATTATGAATCGACTTAGGATTAACGGTAACTCACAAACAAAAGAGTTGTTGAAAAATTTCTTAGAAGTTTACCTAAGAAATTTGAAATGGTAGTTACTACTTTTGTAATATACTAAATATAAAATGTATGAAAAACAGAAATAAATTGCTAGTAATGGCAGAATAACAACAATATAACAAGAACATTCACCACAATAACAGTAAAATGATATAAGAATAACAATAGAAATAACACTTTGAATCTGAAAGCAATGTTCATGGGCCTCTTCGAGGGGGCAACCTCCAGTTGAGAAGAGATCTATTACAATAATATTCAATCTAGGGTTATCATACCCTTGACTCCTATTTATACTAAAAAGAAGCATCTAGAGGAAGATCCTTTTAGAAGCAAAAGCTTCTATTAGGTCTTCTTACATCCACCTTATTATATTTTATTGAAAGGCCTTATTAATATTGACCTTTATTACATCCGAATATATTGTTCTACCTATGTGCAGGTTAGGACCCTAACATGTCCGCCCCCTTAAAAGAAACCTTGTCCTCAAGGCTTGAGATGAGGAAATTGTTGAAGAATGGTAGTTGGTTCCCAAGTGGCGTCTGTTGGATTTGTATCTTTGCACTAGACTAGCACTTCCTTGATGGTTCTATGATATAGGTGACACTCAAGTTGGTCCAAAACTGCTTTTGGTTGTAGCTAAATGGATCATTCTTCATCTAACTCTTGAAGGTTGGTTTGAATTTGGCACTTAGCTCCAATTACCTTCTTTAAGCATGAAACATGAAAAACAGGATGTAGCTTCAAATGGTTGGGTAAAGCTAACTGATAGGCGACTTGTCCCACATGCTTGAGCACGGTATAAGGACCATAAAATTTGGGCACTAGCTTCTGACAATGCTCGACCTTGAGGGAAGTTTTCTTGTAAGGTTACAGTTGAAGAATCACTTGATCCCCTTTTGCAAATTGATGTTCAGAGCGACCTTGATCTGCTTGTTTCTTCATACGATTTTGTGCCATGACCAAATTCTCTTTTAGGGTATGGTCAATAGCCTCTTGAGATATAAGTGTTAGGTCAACCACCTGGACCTTCGAGGGAACCGGTAAGTATGAGAGAACTGAAGGTGGCTTCTATCCATATACTACCTCAAAAGGAGTCATGCATGTAGCTGTATGGTATGAAGTGTTGTACCACCATTCAACTAGGGGTAACCATTGAGCCCATTGATTTATATTTTCCGAGGCAAAACACCTCAAATAAGTTTCCAAACACTTGTTGACAACTTCCATTTGGCCATCAGTCTTAGGATGATAAGTTGTGTTGAGATGCAATTATGTGCCTTGTATCTTGAATAGTTCTTGCCAAAAATTGCTTGTGAAAGTTGGGTCGCGATAAAAAACAATAGAGTGTGGCATGCCATGAAGCTTGAAGACCTGATCCATGAATATTTGAGACATTGTGGATGCTGTAAATGGGTGTTGAAGGGCACAAAAATAAGCATACCTGGAAAGGCGATCAACAACCACCATGATGACGGATTTATTTCCCGATTTGGGTAAGACGGTAATAAAATCCATAGAAATATCCTTCCAAATAGTAGGTGGAATCGGGAGCGGTTGTAGTGTGCCCAATGATTTGACTGTTTCTCCCTTGTTGCATTGACACACATCACATTCAACTAAAAAATTACGAATGACCTGTTTCATACCATTCCAAAAAAAGGAACGTTTGACCCTGTCATAGGTTTTGGTGAACCCAGAGTGCCCTACTATGGAGGTAACATGAATCTTAGAAAGTACCGTGGATTTAAGCTTTCATTGTTTACTTAAATACAAACGGCCTTTGTATCAAAGTTTCTGATGGATCCAAGAGTACCCTAGGGAAGCTGGAGGATTGGACTACAATTGTTGGATCAACTGCGAACTTTTGGGATCTTGTAGCCATTCCCAATGAATGGCTTGGAGCCAATCTGTTACAATGAATGAAAGAGAAAAAAGGGATCCTTCATCCTCATATTTTCGGGAAAGTGCATCCGCAATGACATTGTCTTTGCCTTTCTTATAAATTTTCTCATAATCATATCCAAAGAGTTTAGTCACCCATTTTTGTTGTTATGGGGAGGAAATGCATTGTTCCAGAAAAAACTTGAGGCTTTGATGGTTTGTCTTAATTTTCAACCATTGCCCCAATAGATAAGGACGCCATAGATCCACGGCATGTAGAATAGCCAACATTTAATTTTCATAGATGGATTTTCCCAGATTTCTTTTGGATTGTTGATTGTTGGTAAAGGCCAAAGGTTGACCCTCTTGCATAAGGAAAACACCAATTCCTTTCCGTGAGGCATCACATTCCAACACAAAGGTCTTTGTGAAATCGGGGAGGGTGAGGACTGGAGTGGTGCACATGGCCATCTTCAGAGTTTGAAAATCTTGAGCAGTGGCTGGAGTCCAAGTGAAAGAGTTCTTTTTGAGGAAAGCAGTGAGAGGTACTACAATCTTCCCATAATTCTTAACAAACGTGCGATAATACCCTGTTAAACCTAGAAATCCATGTAATCTCTTAAGATTCTTTGGGTGAGGCCAGTCTTGCATAGCTTCAATCTTTTTAGGATCCACCCTGACATCATCTTTTCCAACCAGATGACTCAAGTATTCTACTTCTGAGGCACCAAAAACACATTTAGACTGTTTCAGGAAAAGTTGGTGCTCAGAGAGTATATGGAGAACTCGATCCACATGAGAAAGATGGTTTGTCCATGTTTTTCTATAGATCAGAATATCATCAAATAAAACTAAGACAAAATGCCAGAGAAAAGGATGGAAGACATGATTCATGAAGCTCTGGAAGGTGGAGGGGGCATTACACAAGCCAAAGGACATGACCAAAAAATCATAGTGGCCCTCATGAGTTCTAAAGGAAGTCTTGGGAATATCGGCCTCTTTCATATGTATCTGGTGGTAGCCCAAACGAAGATCTAGTTTAGTGAAGAATTGGGCACCACTCAATTCATCCAGGAGGTCATCAATGACAAGAATGGGGAATTTGTCTTTGATGGTAAGTTTTTTGAGGGCACGGAAGTTAGGACACATTCGCCAAGAATATTCTTTCTTTAGGACCATGACCATAAGAGACAAATAGGGGATCATACTAGGGAAGATAACACCTGCATTAAGGAGTTCCTGGACCATTTTCTCAATATGGACAATGCGAACGGATATTGGGGGGAAGGCTTCCTGGTACAAGGGTAATAGAATGATCATGAACACCACGGGAAGGAGGCAGGCCTTGGGAAGTGGAAAAGATTGATGATGTTTTAAAATGATGGCTTGGAGGTCTTGCGGTACCGAGGGTGTCTTTGTTTCTTGTATGGCATGGAGTTGGGTGATAACATCAGAATGACACTTTTTGAATAGATTTTCCATGCGATGGGAACTAATGATCTTAGGTGAACCGGTGGTGATGACTTGGAACTTATATTGGTGGCCCTCCTAGTCGAATTGCATGGTTAAGTCTTTAAAATCCATGAGAATTGGACCCAAAGTCCTTAGCCAGTCTGCACCCAGCATAATGTCACAACCTCCCATGTCGATAGAAAACATATGGGATTTCAGGTGGTAGTCACCAATTTGGAGATGCACATTTTCACAACGCCCTCGACATTTCATGGAACCACCATTGGCAATCATGATTTGGAAATTATTGATGGCATGGATGTAGCAATGAGTTTATTGGGCAATGCAGTGATGAATAAAATTATGGGTGATGCCACTATCAACCAGAATGATGACCTTTCGATGCTTGATGTAACCGATTAGCTTGAGGGTTTGGAGAGCACAGAAGACAGTGAGAGCATTGAGGGAAATGATTGGTTCTACTTCATGAGGGTCTGAGGGAGGGGCTATGTTAGTGGATTCAGTTGATTCAGACACAGAGGGGGTTTCTTCATCCTCTTTCGAACTCTCCTCGGAGATGGCCATAAAAATCTTTTGTTATTTACACTTGTGTCACAAGAAATATTTTTCATCACAATTATATCAAAGGCCTTTGAGTTGGCGTTCAACCATTTCAACCTCGGTCAAATTTTGGATCTTTAGTGGAGCAGAGGGAGTAGTGGGATTTACTGGTTTAAGGGGAAGGATGAAGGAGGGTTTGTAGTTTTGAGAATATACAACCTGTTGTGCTTTTTTATCTCTTTTGGAAGCCTCCACCCAACTCTCAAGCTGAGACATGAGGACATGGGCCCAAATTTTACCCTTGAGGCTGCTGATAAAACACTCTCAGAAAAAGGCATCAAACATGCCCTCTAATCTAAAAGCCAAGCGCTCGAAGGCAGTTATAAAGTCTTCCATTGTTCCTAATTGTTTCATCTTTGTCAAACGACCCAAATGGTTGGTGTCAGTGTCAAAGCGCTCATAAAGCTCTGCCACAAATTGTGTCCAATCAATATACCCTTGATGAGATTTTTTTCTCCATTGAAAACGTTCTTGATCTAGATGGAGAACACCATACCATAGTTTGGGCAAGTCATCTATAATGCTATATAAAGAGAAGTAATGCTCCATTTGGTTTACCCAACCAATGGGGTCTGAGCCATTATATTTGGTCACATCCACCTGTGGAAGGTGTAGGTCATGTTGAAAGTGATGGTTCTGCAAGGTATGGGAATGAGAGGAATGGTCACCTTTAGTATGTGGGGGTGAGGAAAAGGAATGTTTATCTGTAGGGATATGTAGTTTGGTGTAGAGTGTCGAAAAGACTGATTCAAGCTGGGTGGTGCGGTCTTGTTTGATTTTTCCCATTGAGGACTGCATGGTTGTATTGATGGCGGCAACATTGGCACTCAGTTGTTTCACTTCTTGTTGGGTCTCAATGAGACCAGATTGTAAGGTGTTGAAGAGAGCTTCCAAGTATTGGCTATGAGTATGGGCCATGAGGATTGGGGAACTGAAAAGGGGCAAGTGGGGAAAAACATTTTTTCCAAAAAAATGATATGGAGGAAGGGGATAAAGGCTAAGAGAAAAATGCAATGGAATGGGTCTGAAATAATGGTGAAAAAAATTCCTGATTTTTTTTTTTTTTTACAGAGTTATACTCTGGTGTGAACAATACTGCAGAGAGGAAGTCCTCAAATGCTTAACCAAAAAGAAATGTGTATTTACTTAGCAACCCGAACACAGTTGCGCGACAATAGATCTTGTCTGTTTTAATTTGTTTATGTTTTTGTTCCCAAGGGTTAGGTATGCCAGGGTTCTATAAACAAGGGTTTTCCCTGTGCTATAGCTCTCTGATATATGTGTGGGGTCCAACAGTAGTACTTAACCCAATATCTCAGGGCACTAACTAAGGAGGATAGACCATACCCTTAATCGTACTACCTGACTACCTAGGTACTAGAGAGTATCTTCCTGAGTGTTGTGCTTGGTGATACTATAACAGTCAGGCGGCCGATCGGTTTATCTAAAGAGGGCTTCAAGTAATCTAGGTCGATCCATACACAGGTGTTGTCTGATGTGCTACCACTCGAAGGGGTACTAACAGGGGTTACAAGGGTGTCCAACATATGTGCACTTAAGTACCAATTGTATTTCCTATGTGTATGAATCCCTCAACTGTGGCTTTATGCATGTAACGACAGATCTCTATGGCTTAAAGACGCCAAAATATGTCTCTACCCTGAAAAAATTTAACCCACACTTTCTGCCGAGGAAAGTGCTCTGATACCACTTGTAATATACCGGATATAAAATGTATGCAAAACAGAAATAAAATGCTTGTAATGGAAAAATAAAAGAAATATAACCAGAACATTCACCACAATAACACTGAAATGATATAAGAATAACAACAGAAATAACGCTTTGAATCTTAAAGAAATGTTCACGGGCCTCTTCGAGGGGGAAACCTCTAGTTGAGAAGAGCTCTATTACAATAATATCCAAGCTAGGGTTCTCATACCCTCGACTCCTATTTATACTAAAAAGAAGCATCTAGAGGAAGATCCTTCTAGAAGCATAATCTTCTATTAGGTCTTCTTACATATGCCTTATTCTATTTTATTGAAAGGCCTTATTAATATTAACCTTTATTACATCTGAATATATTGTTCTACCTATGTGCGATTTAGGACCCTAACAAATTTTCTTGAGTCAAAATATCTAACTAAATTTTCTATAAAAGAATTGATTGGTTCGTTGTTATCTCATGAAGCAAGGATGACCTTCGATCTTGGTACTTTAGAACATGCATTTCAGAGTAAGGTGTCAATGGTAGAGGTTTTCATGGACATTGTCCAGGACATGGTAGAGGACATTCTCAAACATAAGATAAAACTGAACAAACAAAAGACAAGTTAGAGAAGTCAATATCGTCTTCACAATATCATGGCTAGAGATGGACAAATAAATAAAAAATTCAATGTCGTTATTGTAAAAAGTTGGGTCACCATATATCTGAATGTCGTAAGTTGCAAAATAAAAATAAAGCTAATGTCACAGAAAGTGAAACATCTAATACTTGTTTCTTTCATGTCAAGTATCTCATCAAATTATTGAGAAGAATGTTTGGTTGCTAGATAGTGGATGTAGAAATCATATGACTAGTCACAATGATTTACTTTCTAATATTGATGCATCTCTTATTACTACAATTAGTTTGGGTGATGATCATTCGGTCAAAGCTTCAATAAAAGGTGTTGTGCCAGTTTTAACAAAGCAGGGTGAAGTGAAAAATATTCTTGATGTTTACCATGTACCAAATATCAAACACAATTTGTTGAGTGTTGTGCAATTAATGGCGCATGGTTATGATGTTACTTTCCACAACAACACTTCTGTAATTCTTAGTCAAACTTAAAGACTTGTTGCAAAGGTCCCTATGACAAAGAAGAGATTGTTTCCATTAGAAATGAGAAGTGGGAATATGTATGAATGTAATATTTTTAATGTGAATAAAACGGAGTTATGGCATTATTTTTATGGTCATTTACTAGCCAAAAGTATGAGGTTTTTACAAAGATGGTCTATGGTGAAAGGATTGCCTCCTTCGATTAATCACATTCATTCTTGTGAAAGTTGCATAGTAGGAAAACACCAACGAGATAGTTTTCCATCATCCTATTATAGAGCCAAAGAGTGCTTAGAGTTAGTTCACATAGACTTGTGTGGACCTATGCAAAATCAGTGGATTGGTGGAAGTTTTTATTTTCTGACATTTATTGATGATTTTAACATGAAATTTTGGGTTTATTTTCTCAAACACAAATCTAAGACTTTCACTCGATTCAAATAATTCAAGGCAAACAAAGTGGCAGATTTGTCAAAGTTTTGAGATGTGATGGAGGAGGTGAATATGACTCAAGAGAGTTTGTTGATTTTTGTAAACATCATGGTATTAAAAAGAAAATGACTACTAGATATACTCCATAACAAAATCGAGTGGGAGAAAGAAAGAATCACACCATCATGAACATGGCCAGGAGTTTACTTACAACAAGAAAATTGTTCAAAGATTATTGTACTTGCATGCTCAATTTACATACTTAACAAATCACCAATTTCCAATGCCCAAGCTAAAGTACCTAAAGAAAAATGGAGTGGATCTAAGGTAAATGTTTCTCATTTCAAAATTTTTGGTTGTGTTTCTTTTGCTCATGTTCTTGAAGAGCTAAGAAATAAGCTTGATGATAGAAGTGAGAAGTACATTTTTATTGGCTATAGTGAAAAATCAAAAGAGTTTATATAATCTTGTTGCTAAGAAATTTCTAGTAAGTAGAAATGTTAAATTTATGGAAGATAAATCATGGGATCAAATGGAAAATAATACTTCTCACAATCCTTCTCTTGAGTTAGATGAACATCAAGAACCTACAAAGTTAGATGAACATCAAGAATCGATAACACACCTTCCAAGTTGAAAGCTCAAAATGAAAGTAGTTCTTCATCTCATAATGATTCTTCATCTCATAGCGAATCATATTCTCACCATAATCATCCAAGAATGAGAAGTTTGTGTGATAGATATGACCAAGATGATAATGTAGTACAGTTTGCATTTTTCTCTACTCAACCTACTTGTTTTGTTGAAGCTGCAAAGAAAAAAGAATGGGTAGATGCAATGAATAATGAAATAAAAGCTATTGAAAGAAACAATACATGGGATTTCATTTATCTACTTGGAGATAAAAATGTCATAAGTGTCAAATGGATTTATAAAACTAAACCGAATGAAAAAGATGAGGTTGAGAAACACAAAGCAAGGTTAGTTGCCAGAGGTTCTTCACAACAACCTGGCATTGATTATGGTGAAGCTTTCGCAGTTGTAGTAAGATTAGACACTATTCGATTTATTTTGTCGATTGTTGCACAAAACAAGTGACCATATTTATCAAATGGATGTCAATTCTACCTTCTTGAATGGAGTGTTAAATGAAGAAGTGTATGTTCATCAACCACCTATATTTGAAGGTAAAACATAAGAGTGTCTAGTGTACAAATTAAAGAAAGCCTTCCACGATTTGAAGCAAGCTCCATGAGCTTGGTATAGTAGAATTGATCATTATTTACTCAACAATGGTTTTAGTAGGAACAAAAGTGAGCCTACTTTGTATATCAAGGTAAGTCAATAAGGTAATATTCTCATCCTATGTCTTTATGTTGACGACATGATCTAAGCACGAAACATTATGTTAGATGCATTTAGATAAGCAATGAAAACTGAGTTTGAGTTTGAAATGACAGATCTTGTATTAATGAAGTATTTGAAGTAGAACAATGTGATCATGGTATATTTATTAGTCAACAGAAATATGATGTTGAAGTTTTGAAAAAGTTTAAGATGGAAAAGTGTAAGCCTGATCACACTCCTATTGCTCTTGGCACTAAATTAAGCAAGGAAGATTTGGGATCAGTAATAAGTTCCACATTGTATAAACAACTTGTTGGTAGTCTTATGTATCTTACTACTACAAGACCTTGCATAACATATGCAACAAGTTACATTTCCACTTTTATGGAATCTCTTAAGGATTCTCACTAGAAACTTGGTAAGATGATCTTAAGATACATTGCACGTACGACCACTTATGGTTTGTGGTACATAGATTCAATAGAATGTATGCTTAGAGGTTATACCAACATGAGTATTGACGACACAAAAAGCACTTCGGGCTATGTTTTTCTTTTTGGAAAGAATTTGATTTCATGGGCATCTAAGAAGCAACCCATAGTTTCTATCTCTTTTGCAAAAGAGAAATATATAGTAGCAATGACAACAACATGCCATGCAGTTTGGCTTAAAAGGCTTTTGATGGATTTTGGATATACCACAAAATAACCTTTTTTTTTTTTTTTTTTTACAATAACTCTGTCATTTCGTTGTCTAAGAATAATGATTTTCATAAGAAAAACAAAGAGGTTGATACTGGATTTCACTTCATTCAACTTGTAAAAAATGGTGACATTTTCCTCAAATTTTGTGGTTCTAAAGCTCACCTAGCTCATATCTTCACTAAACCTTTGAGAAGAGATGTTTTTCAATTTCAACTTCAAAGTTTGCACATTATTAATAATGTAATCCTCTTAATTAAGTAATCCCGTAAAACTAATTAGTTAGTGGAACCGTTTTTGCAATTGCAACTTAAAACTATCAATTGAATAGTATTTAAATAATCAATATAAAATCCATTGCAGCTTTCATTCTCAACCATTTTCGAATATTCTTCTTTAATTACTGTTTTCATGTTATAGGTTTTCTATAGGACCCGGAGCTTTTTTTTTGGCATTTTTTCACAACATGAACATATTCATGGCATATTCTATATTTGAGAAGAACTAGTTCATAGTTAATGCGTTGAATGTGATACCAACCATCTAGGGTTAGAGAAATGGATTTATTTGTTTAATGTGATACCAACCATCTAGGGTTATACATATGGATTTAGATAAGCTTTTTTTAAAATCTATTTTCACACATATTTTGACACAAGCATACATGGCCAATTTGGTTTTCGATTTATCTATATACTTCCCCAATGCTTCTTAGGACATCATCCCCTCAAAAATGAAGGGAAAAACGACGTTGGACAACATTGATAGGGATAGCATATGGAATATTCATTTTTAGATCACAATCGGGCATCCTCCGATTGAGATACAGAGCTATCGAACCATAGAAATAATGACTACTTAAAAAAAAATAAAAAATCGGCGTCTTTCTCTTCGTTGAAGAGAAATAGAATATCTTAATAACCTCGAGCAAAAGAAGTGATTAAGTTTTCCTTTGATCCATGGCTACTATCTCCTTTATGGAGATGGCCATAACCTAGCCAATTGGCCCACCGATATTTTGTCAACAAAATTCGGGGCTTTACACCTAACCGAAACCTAGCGCAAGTGGACCTCCGGAATCAAGTTCTTCTTGTTCATGAAACGCATATGGGTCATTTTGGTAGAGAACTTCCGTAACAAATCAATCTGTTGTTTAACCGTTGTTGCATTAGCAACAAAGGCAAGAGGAGTTCCGGAGCCTCCACTCGACATGGGAGCGAGCTAGACAACCTCGAAGGTGTAGAGATGGAGTCTATGCAAATCTAGGGTTTAGCAGGAAAATATAGACCCAGCTATTTTTGCGAGAGAATTTTCAGTATGATATTTTTTTGAATGATAAAATAATACATATATACTACACTTGACGTCAGGCAAAAGGAAAGTAAAAGTATTGTCATTTTTACCTTTCTTATTAGTCAATGAGTAATTCAATACAAACGTTGATGCTTAAAAACAAAGTGGAAGACTGAAAAACCATATTAGGATAGAGTTTGTTTTAAAAATGAAACAGATGTTAAACACATCTATATAAATGTATTTAATTTTTTTAATATGTATTTTAGTTTAGTGATAATTAAGTAGAAAGGTGTATACTTATTGATAATGAATATATTTAATAGGTTTTTAGTGTTTAATTGGTTTTATATGGAAAAGATTATAAATTAATGGCTGTGATTTCAACCACTAACTTCCTCACTATTATAAAAGCATCTCTTTACATGTTTATTTTTTAGTTGATCATATTTAAAATTTACTTGATTGTCAAATCTGAGTGATTAACAAAGATTAAGATTTTATTACAAAATGTAAACATTAACCATTTAATATTTACCAATTTACCAGTCTAAGTAAATTCATGTTTGACTTTTCATTTTATAACTTCCTTTCATTTTATAGACCAACCTAAACCTTTGGGCATTCACAAACACAGCCGCAACATAGCCGCAAACTCATGTAGGCGTTCACCAGCACAGCCCCGTGGCTAGTGAACGCCGAAAGTTGTAATTTCACTCTTAAGCAATAACTTTAAACATTGCTTTCTTCTTTTAAGATTTTCAAAAATCTATTGAAAGGTTCAAAGAGAGGTTATTTTCCAATTTGAAAAATATGTTGTATACGAAATTTAACATTACACAGAAGCATTAACAACATATAACATTACAAAGAAGAAGGACAAACGGAAATGGGAAATACTGGGCGAAGGACAAATGGAAACCGAAACCGGAGAATTTGCTTATGACCCAGTTCGACTACCACTGGAGCAGTTTCTCTATAATAGAAAAACTCTGCGGACCATTTGGGAAATTGAACGGTATACCCGCAATCCCCTTACTAGAGAATGGTTTGAGATTAAAACCGTCATTCCCCAGACGGATTTGAAGAAGGAAATGAAGCATTTCAGTAAACTTCATGGATTTCCTCCGAAAACTGTAAGGGAGACGAATAACAGAGGAGCAATGGGTGAAAATATGGAAGAAAATGAATACAGTACTTTTTGTGAGATTAATTTTCAGAACATAAAATTATTCATATATTTTAAGAAAGTCATTGGCAAAACCTTGATAGAAAAGGACGCCAAAGATGCTGCTCTAAATGTAGGTAAGCAAACAGTGAGGACAATTGAGGTCATAATAAATGGAACGAGATCACGTGGAGAAAATTCTATGGGAACCTAAAATTCCACGGAACTTTTAAGTTTAGTCAGGGCTATATATTTTTCGTGTGATTAACTCGGTAGATAACATCGTTCTGGTAAGTGGAAGAACCATATAGTCCCGTGAGACAGCCCGATTGGTAAGACAACACCTTTCTCTAAGTTTGGGAGTAAGTTTGGGAGGAGGTCTAGAGGTCAAACCCGGCTGGGTCTTCAGGACGAATTTGTAATGGCTGCTATGTGCTGCTATGTGCTAGTCTGGTTACTGTGATTGTAAATGATATATATCCTTAATATATATCGAGTTAATTTCTCGTGGAAAAAAAAAAAAGTGGAAGAACCATAAGAGGCGTTCTGGGGGATATCGGTGTGCGCTCAGTATATCAATCAATAGGGAGATTTGAATATCTTGTTAATGTTTACAGATTTATTATATCTAGTTAGTTTAGTTAGTTGTAAGAGAGGTTCTTCAACTATCAGATTCTATTTGTGTATGTGGTATTTGTTATGTTGAGGAAAAAAACTTCCTATATATAAATATATGCTTGATTAATTAATAAAATATAGATTATGTGTGCAATCTAATTATCCAATTTAGTATCAAAGCTGGTTACTCATAACTCCCTCGCGGGAAGGCCCAGGATATACAAGACATTGGAAACTGATCTCTGTAGATATTTAGTGTAGATATTTTTTTTAAGTGAGTTTCCTTCAACCCTAGTAGTGGCCGGTGTCATCTTGAATTCCTGCGCAGATCCTCCATAATGCCTATCAAAGAATACAACATAGATCGTTCATGAAAGAATAAAAGAAATGAAGAAAATCATATTAATGGCAGCAGCGCTTGTGATCGATGAAGGGTGGAGTTTTTCTTAATAATCGCTACTACTTATACAATAATTATGAAGTTGCAGCCTATAAAAATTTAGGACCAATTTCAGTACTTACACGTTGAAGGAATTGAATAAAAATCAATCGGGGTTTTTCTCAGTTATATATACAACTACATCCGTTTCAGCCAGTAAATAGAACATGCTATTTATTGTCAGTGCAGTTCATCTATGTCTATAGAGTTCATCTAGGTCTAGAATTTCGAATATTAAAGCTATTGTCATGAAGAGGGAATGCATAACTTTCTTTCTCTCCAAGGATTATTAATGCTTTGGATCCATCGGTCCAATTTCTGTTTGCATAAAAATTATAGATCTATTTTTTTTCATGGCAGAAAACAATTTATTTAAATCTAAACTCTAGGAGATACTCGAGTTGTCATTTCAGCCAATCGGGTGTGAGCGGCCATACTCGTCTCAGCGATAAAAAGGAGCAATCAACATTTATTTAAATCTTGCTGTTAGAAATCACTATTTTGACTGAAGTACCATATTTGATGCCATGGAGCATATAATGGAGCAAATAAGAGGTGAGAATTGTTTTTTTACTAAAAAGGTTTAGAGATTCTGTTTGTTTCTGTTGGATCAAGTTTACATTACATCTGTGTACGGAATTCGTTTTTTTATTGGGTGTGCAGTTTGAAAAGTGTGTACTTGTAAAATTATATTTTGTTTGTAATCGACACAGTAACCTAGTTTAACATAGTTTTAGGTAATGGTTCTTGACTTACATAGGTTACATATCGTTAGACATTCCAAGAATAATGGTTACATGTCATCTTTCTATGTTTGTTTGTGTATGTGAAGAAGGTCAAGTTGTATGATTTACTGCAGTACTTAGACTAGTTTCCTATATAACTATCGAAATATATATAGTTGGATGTACTTTTAAAGATGAAAGTATGTTTATAGAGTGATTTAGTATCAAAACTATTTTTCAAGGTAGTGAGATCAAAGTTACTAAAATTTTGTTGTGTAATTTATATATTGTTATGTGTGATGTAAGCATTAAGGGAGGATGTTAGAATTAATTCTTATAGATTTGTTAGATCTAATTAGTTGTGATAGATCTTCTCCAATTATAAGACCCTATTTATGTGTATGTGGTTGAGTGATTTCCTCGTGAGTTTGTTATGTTGTTGAGAAAAACTTCTTGTATAAATATGTGTTTGATTAAGTAATAAAATATAGATTTTGTGTGTGCAATCTAGTTCTCCAAATTTTCCATTTATAGAGGGGCAACTTATTAAATCTCAAATGCATGCGTAGGATAATTCTAAGTTGTGAGAAAGGTGTTAGGATTATTAGAGATATAGCAATCAGCAACTTGTATTATAAGAGGAGGTTTAGATATAGTAAAGGACTTGGTTCATATCTTTGACCATTTTACATAGAATGATGTTGATGGGAGTCCAAACTTTCTAGTCTTAATTTGTGAAAACAAGTGGGAAATGGTTCAATGTGTTCATGAAAAATTCACACAAGATTGAGTCAATATGAGTGAAGCCTTAGGAAAGAAAGAAGTTCTATTGTTGAATGTTGCTTTTGACACTACAAGGAAAAGACCTTTTAACGGAGGTTATAGATGAGGTTTCCAGTGTTACAAAATTGCAAAAAAATTGCCAAAATATGCCAAAAGCAACTCCCCTACAACATTTGTTATCATAGTCGATGTTTTTGCAGATACTATAACAAAAGTTGATTATAACTAAAAATATATGGGCAGCCATAGGTGTTAGCGGATGTTTACAAATCAAAGTATTTGTATAAGGCAGAAGCATGGGTGTGCAGGTACTGGTGTGGTCCACTTAACTTCAGGCACGGAGGAATTCAAATATGAAATCATTGGGGCGGTAAAATATTTAAGCACAATGTCGCGAGAGTTAAAAATAATTAAGCACATGGGATTTTTTCATAGAATGCACTAGTTCGTTATTAATAAGAAAACATCTATGTGTATAAAATAATATGCACCTTATAGGGAAAAACACCCTAGTGCATTAAAAATCGAAAGCACGTGTGTTTTTCTGTAACAAACAACTCTCAATGCTTGTCAATAACACAATAGCACCGATGCACATCAATAACACATACACGCATGTGCTTCATATAAGATTAACTCACAGATGGCCAAATTTTGAATATAATTTTGTGGTATTAAATTAATATTGAAATGAGTGCCAATTGATTACATAAAAGCCCGAGTGAGAATTTCATATGAAACTCACCTGTGAGTTTTAATATTAAATGGGTTGATGAGATAAATAATTAAAATACACCACGTGATAGTGCAATTATTGTTATTTTTTAATTCCATTATTTATTAAAAAAAATCATATATCTTATATTTTGATTAGTGAATTTGGATATGATGTTTGGATTAATTTGTTATATCATCAGATTTTTCATCTCTTCATTATAATATTTAGTCATCCATATATTTACTCAGCTATGTAACATTTAACAAGAACATTAAACAATGCAATATAATAAATTAAAACATGTTTTATTATATGAATAAGAGGGTCTTTGTCATACAAAATGAGACACTTATTAGTAATCCCTTGTCTTTCAATTGGGACACTATGTCCATTACATTAAACAAAAATGTATGATTTTCATATACAATTACTTTGGAAAAATACAATTTCATCTTGCATTGATATCCAAATATATTGGTCATCATTTTTCACTGGAACTATTGCTAGTGCTTGAGCTACTTCTATGCCTTGGGTTATTTTGTTGAATGTTTGGTTGATTTTCTCCATTGTTTTGTTCTTCTTGAAGTTCCATCTACAAACATAAAAATAAACTCTAATGATTCTATCTACATTGGTGAATAATGAAAATTGAAACAAATAATATACATGAATATAAATTGAAATGCTAAGTACCTCCAAAGAAAGAAGTGACTCATGAATCATATGCATATGTTCAAAATCAAATCTCATGCCTTGTTTCAACAATTCTTCTATTGGCCGAGTTCCATACTTTGTTTCGTGCATGTTTTATACCCCATAATAAATCATATATTTAATATAAAGTATTATTTTTGTTTCATTAATTATAAAATGATGGAAGTAAAACAACATAGATTATACTTACAAATTCAACAATTAATTTTTTATAAGCTAACATATACTCACAACCCTTAATTAAACCAATGTCAAACAATTTTTATAATGGCTCTTCTTTGTATGTTAGCACATGTTTGAAGACATTCAAAGATGGTTGTTGTAAAACAACGTAAAACATACAAAAAAAACCTTATGTTGTTATAAGGAAATAACAATTACTCAAAAACTTTGCTATCAACCCTTTTCTTCCTTTTGGTTGAGTTTTATGTGTAGAATCAGTTCCATTTTCTTTTCTGTAAGAAAATATTTGAAAAATAATATTTAATGTATAATTAATTATTTGTACTTAATAGAAAAATTCAATGATTACATACATTTGAAGCATGTTCTTGATGAGATAGCTCCTCCTGCGATGCAATTATGTCCAATTCTTTAACCATCTCCTTGTACACATTTTTGGACATTCCTACTTTCATATTTCAGATATCAACTTGTGGGTCCTCTCAATTTTCATAATTTTCCTGAAAATTTAACACGACAATAAAGTATTTTTATATTGATATATGAAATCTAAATATCACAAAATTGATATATTAAAAAATGAATAATAATATAATTATTCTAAAAAAGCATTTTTAGGAATATTATTTTTTGATGTTATATGTTTTTTTTATTGCAAGTCTCATAGCTCTCATTGACCATCGCTTTGGAAATGATTTATGTAGTTTAAATATAACCTCATTCTTGGAATCATTGGACTAATTTCTATATTGTAAGTGGAAAGTACGTCTATAAGTTTGTTCCAATATATCTCTCATAGTTCTATACAAGTTTTTGTTAGGATTTGGTGACAACGAATTCCTCCAAGGATGGATTTGGATCATATTATTTTGTGTTGGTTACAACAAAATAGACCAAGTTAGAATATCGATAGGGATTCCATTTAATAATCAGTTTCTTGTAAATGTATATAAATACATGTAAGCCAGTAGAGGCAGATACGACAGAGTGAGAGAGACAGACTGAGAACTTGCTAGTCTGTTGTAATCTCCATAATATGAATAATAAGAAAACCGATGGCTACGCTTGGTGGAAATAGCCCAATGTTTCGGTGAACCATGTGAAATCCCCGTGTTTCTTATATGTGTGATTGTTAATTATCATATGCGAATTGTGTTTTCCACATTTTCAATTCTAACAAGTGGTATCATAGCTGATTGGAGGAGCATCAAATTATCGAAGAAGCCATAGGAGTGAAATATGTGTGAGGTGCATCGAGTTCAATATTGCTGCAAGTCCCTCCTCTTGAAGGGTGCGACATCTTATTACCCAGACTTACCCTGGTGCAAAAATACTAAAATCACCATGGTTTAGGGTTGAGAAACAATGCGTAGATATTTCAATAAAGCCCCACTTGAAGTGTATCAAGAGGTGCAGAGACCCTTTTAAGATCGTTGCACTCCCGTGGTAGTGTGAGGTGTGACAACTTCCTTTAAATCAAGAGTTATAATCTTCTTAAATTAATTCACATGCTTTTTAAAAGGTCATGTTTAAAGCCACGAGAATTTTGTGAGTTTTTAAAAAATTGGGACTTAATATAATATTTAAAAGGGTGGAGGAATTAAAAAGGTGGATGGCTATTCGTTTGAGAAGTTGATTTTTCTTAAAAGGTTTCTCTCTCTCTCTCTCTCTCTCTCTCTCTATATATATATATATATATATATATATATATATATTTTTTTTTTTTTCTTTTGGCTCAAACCTTTTTTGGTTTATTTTTTTGAACCATACTTTAAAGTTCCATTTTTTAATTATAATATATCCGTCATAATATAAATCTCACTTTATAAGCAGTGATTTGGGCATTAGGAGATTTTTTGCTAATGGCTAAGATGTAGAGTTCAAAGTTTGAAGTTAGAAAGTTAAGCGGTAAAAGAAACTTTGAGCTCTAGAAGCTCAAGATGCGGGATTTACTCATGCAACAAGGGTTGCAAAAAGCATTGTGAGGAAAGTCAAAGAAACCAATAGCCATGATGAATGAGGAATGGGAAGATATGGATGCAAAATCTCTTAGTACCATTTGTTTATGTCTAGCAGATGATGTCTTGTTTAATATGGTAGGAGATGATGCAACATCATTCTTATGGAGCAAGTTGGAAAGTCTATATATGACGAAATCCTTGACGAGAAGAATCTACTTTAACAGATAGTTGTATAGTTTGTAGATGAAAGAAGGTACAAAAGTTGTTGACCATTTAAATACCTTCAATACCCTTATAGTTCAATTGACTAGTATGAAAGTTAAATTTGAAGACGAAGATAAGGCTATTATACTATTGTGTTTGTTGCCTCATTCTTGGGATAATCTAGTCACCTCTATTAGCTTTAGCTCAATAGATGTTTTAGATTATGACTTTGTTGTGGGAGCTTTGTTGGCTAAGGAGATGAGGAGAAAATATAGTCAAGAAACCTCAACTTCAGAGGCGATGCTACTCAGAGGTCGAACTAAAGAGCAGAATGAGAGAAGTTTTTCTCGATCTAAGTCAAGACATAGAAAGGGTAAAACAAAATGATGGTAATGTGGAAAAACAAGACATCTAAAGAAATATTGTTGGAAGATAAAGAAATATGAGGAAAACTCTATGAAGGAAGAAAATTTGGATGTAACAAATTGAGGTATGAATAATCAAGTTTTATCTATTTCTAGTAACTTACAATATCAAGAAGAATGGCAATTAGATTCAAGTGCCTCCCACCACATGTGCTCACATAGAAATTGGTTCATTTCTTACCAATCTGTTGATGAGGGTGTTTTTTCTATGGGAAATGGCATTCCCTGTAAAAATGTTGGGGTTGGCAGTATTAGAATAAGGATGTTGGATGGTATTGTTAAGGAATTAACGGATGTTAGATATTTACCTGAACTTAAATAAATATTCATTTCATTGGGAGTGTTGGAGTCTTGTGGATATAAGTACATAGGTCAAGCTAGAGCACTCACATTGTCGAAAGGTAATTTAGTAGTGATGAAGGAAACAAAGGTTGATAACCTTTATAAGATTGAAGGGAGTACAGAAGTAGCATCTAAAGTGATGGATGTATCTTCTTGTTTATGGTAGAAGAATAAAGGTCATAAGAGCAGGAAATAATTGCAGGTACTGGTAAGCAATAAATCATTTCCAAACTTAAAATCTTTGTTTCTGAATTCCTACTTGTTTTATATCTTTGCAAGTTATGATGGTAGTATAAAGGGATGTTGTGTGTGGGATCCTACTTTTCACAAGGTCATAATTGATAGAGATATAGTATGTATGGAACAACCAAAAGGGTTGATTCAAGATCACAAAGGTAAATTTGTTTGCATGCTAGATAATTCATTGTATGGCCTATTAGTACCCAGACAAATATGCAAGAGGTGTGAATCCTTCATAGTGAGTTGAAATTTTTCAAAGGGTAGGAATGACTATATATTTTATAGTACATTCACAGTATTGATGTTATTTGTTGATGATATGCTCGATGCAAGCCAAAGCATGGATAAAATCAGTAAGAAAATGACTCGGGTGGACAGGACAATTCAGATGAGGGATCAAGGAGCAGAAAAAAAAATTATGGGCATGGAAGTATAGAGAGATGGTAATGTTAATATGTGGTTGGAGTTCAGTATGAACATTGTCAAACTAGTTTTTATCCCTCTTTCTTTCCATTATAATTTTTTTTCAAGTATAGGTCATGTCTATAAAGAAGAAAAGGTTATGTCTCGCATAAGTTCAGTAGGAGGTTTATTGTATGTGATGAAATGGTTAAGACAAGATGTTTCACATGCTAATGATGTTTTTAGATATGTGACAGATTCAGGTGTTGTAGTGAAATGGGTGCTTCAACATTTGAGAAGCACAAATGTCACCTATAATGGTTACACTGAGATGGTTTGTGATAATTATAATGTATATTTTGTAGGTGTTTTAGATAGGAGGAGATATATCACTAAATATGTCTCACAACACAGTTGTGTAAGACATGTTGGAGGTGGAGTGACCCCTTAGAAAATCCAAACTTGTGCAAGTCACACATGCAAGATCATGAAACCAGTTTTATTAGAAAAGTTGCAGTGGTGCTTGGCTTATCTTGGCTTGCAAAAAAGGTGATGAACAAAAAGGAAGGAGAAAGATATCAGGTTAATTTTTTTCAACTTGGAGATTATTGGGATTTGGTGAGAACAAATTCCCCCAAGGATGGATTTATATCATATTATTCTGCGGTGGTTACAACGAAATACACCAAGTTAGAATATGGATTGAGATTGCATTTAATAATCAGTTTCTTGTAAATGTATATAACTACATGTAAGCCCGTAGAGGCATATATGACAGAGTGAGAGAGAGAGAGTGAGAACTTGCTAGTCTGTTGTAATCTCCATAATTTGAATAATAAGACAACCGATGCATATGATTGGTGGACATATCCAAACGTTTGGGTGAACCACGTGAAATCCATATGTTTCTTATCTGTGTGATTGTTAATTATCATATGTGAATTGTGTTTTCTGCATTTGCAATTCTAATAGTTTTTCTCCTTTAATTAATCTCCAACACCACTTTGTATGAGCTAAGGACCAATTTATCATCATTTACATCTTCTATATTAATTAATTTTGTTTTGTTATGATGACATTTTGTTACCTTGTTGTTGGTGCCTGTACAACATTAAACATATGTGAATTAATAGAATGTTTGAAACATATCATCTAATATTCCTAAGTATATTATTAATGAAAATTAAAAAATATATATATGGAATAGTAACTTTTCTGTGACATCCCTCAAAAAAATAAACAATTTTATTTTTGTGTGATGGAAAATTATTTCCATTTTTCGCAAATTCGAATCTCGAAAATTTTTGCCATTTATGGCAATTTCGATTTTCAAATATAATAATTGTATTTAATTATTGTGACTGTTGGACATAGATCTATTTGTACCCAACTAACTATTTGAACTATGACACGTGTATCACAACAAAATATGTATATTAACTGTCGGAGGACAAATGGAACAACCATGTTAAAATTAACTCACCATGACTCCATGAGTGGGGAACATGTTGGAACTACCTCTAGGTTGATTATGAGAAGTGGAAAATCAGAGATTTGGCCACTGGAAGCCCCTGAAAATCAAGGATTATGAGAGCTGCGAAAATCCCCAAAGGAGGGAAAAGACCTGGGCAAAAAGATTGATAAATAGCATATGAGAGGAGGCAGGACGTTGCCAAGTATAATAGGAAAGGATTCTTGAACTCTCTTATTGTTATGAGTACTGGGGATTGAGTGTGAGGCAAGAGGAGTTTTGTTGAAACCAAATTGTCTTGTTGTTATGAGCATTGTTGAGTAAGTGTGAGGCAAGAGGATGACTGTTGGAATTGAAGAACATTGATGAAGAGAAGTTTTCAAGTTTTCCCTCATGGATTCATGGTCACGCTAGGGGGTGAATTGGGCAAGTAGATTTGGATTCCCTTTTATACGGTTGGGAGGAACGTGGTTTTTCCCCTTGTCTTTCCGTAAATTGGTTCAGATAAGTAAACTTTTCTCCTTCTTTGTTCTGAATGATTTTACATCTGATACAATGTGTTTGATTGGAATTGGAATGATTTCCATTCTCTGTCTGAATGAATTTATATCTGATGTAATGCATGTGTTAAATTAGAACCGAAATAATTTCCCTTCCCTGATGAATGATTCAATCACGGATGTAATGCATAATTCTAATTATGATAGAAATTGGTCTTTTTATTCGTTATGATAGTTGAAAGGATTATGCATGGTTGAATTCCAGAAGAAATCCCCTCTAAATTAAATTCACAGTTAATTTTCTTTCTGTATCTGTTTTCTGAGTAAAATCAAGGCTGAAGATTGGCATATTGGGAGTAGAGGTTATGTTGTAAGTTTCGTAATCTAATTGTATGAATATTGTCGGGAAGAAAATTACATAGTTTTTTTGTAAACTCTATTCATGTTTCCTTTCCTTTTCTGACCTTTCAGAGTTTATCGGTTCAACATATATGGAGTTCTTTTTGTTCTTGCAAGACTCCGAAAACCTGAAGTGGCCCCATAGCCGATCGAATTTAGGGATTCGACGATTAATGTGGTAAGTTGTTCTTGCATCAAGCATTACCAAACAACGAAACCCGATATCAGATGGATGCCTTACCTTTTTTTCATAATTTCGCGACTCGGCATTTCATTTCATGTAAGGTTTGGCATCGGGAGTTAGTAAACCCTGAAAACCGAAATTGTACGGCCCACACCCTAATCATTTTTTCGCATTTCGGATCTTCTTTTTCTTTTGTGTTTTTTGCACCATGTGTTCGTAAAACTTGAAATCCACAGGTAGTGGGTCCCACATCTTTTTCTTCAAAATTCGAGGATTGTTGTATGCAGTGTTTGGGCACTTGAAACCAAAAAACCCCGAAGCCCAAATTCTCGAAATCCTGAAATGTTAGTTCCTTGAATTTTTGTACGTTGAATGTTTGGACACCGAAACTCGTGAAGTTCCAAACTCCGAAATCGTGAAATTAGGGGTCCCACCTTTACCTTTTTGGAAATTTGGGAAATGTTTTGTGCTGTTGTTTGACATTTGAAACCCCAAAACCCTGAATTCCAAAATCCAAAAAATACGAGTCCCACCTTTACCTTTTCGGAACTTCGGGACATCTTTTGTGCTATTGTCTGACATTTGAAACCCCAAAACCCCGAATTCCAAAATCCCGAAATACGGATCTCACCTTACCCTTTCGGAATTTTGGGAATTGTTCTGTATTGACGATTGACTGTTGTACTCATGAAATCCCGAAGTGCTGGTCATTTGTCACAATTTTGGGAGTCGTTGTGTGCTTATATTTGACTGTTGAACTCGCGAAATCCTGAACTCCAAAATCCTGACATGTTGATCACTTTTCGCGACTTCAGGATTTGTTGTGTGTTGATTTGGATAATCTTCCTCTCGATTAGAAGTATGGAAGTAGAAGACTTGGTTAAATCTGTGTTGGTTTTATAGACATCGTCAAATAAAGAAAATATAGGTAATTTGTACAAGATTTTAAATAACAGTGAAGGGAGGAGTATACATTATTTTACCATCAAGTAGGAAGTTTAAGTTGCATAGTAAAGACAATCAACAAGAGTAAGGTTTCTAACAAAACTTTCAGACTCAAGCTTTATAACAGAAAGACTACTTGCTTGAGACCTAGAAACTTTTCAAGGATAAAAGTACAAATATATATATATATATATATATATATATATATATATTTTACGATGATTTTTGAGGTACATTACATTTTCATTCAACTCATTCATCACTCTCAAATTTTTCCATTAACATTTTATGCTCTTATGCACTTAGATCAGAAAGAATGTTATCAAACTTCCTCATTTTGTGGAACTATATGACACAAAAAAAATGAAAAAATAAATAACTTACATATAGTTCAACCATATTAATTTTTTATAGAATTCACACAGAACCTTCATATTTTCTTTTTTCGGATGTGTCATCATTGTGTCGACCATAAATTTTCTTATTTGAACTCTTCTCACTCATATTTTTATAAATACAAAACCCATAACATTCAATACAAAAATTATTAAATATATTTTATAAATAAATCAAATAATTTTCAGCAAAAAAATGTTGTAACTTGTGCGCTTTTTATATACAAAGTATCGACACATTTGTTACATAAAATGCACTCGTGCATTCCATACAACAACATGCACCAAACAATTTAATTTATTTTTTTAAATATTGTGAATTACAACAATGTGATATATATAGAAGACATCACATCAGCTAGAGTAGAAAATAAAAACATAGAAAAAAAAGTAAACATTCATAAAGAAAATTAATAAAAAAATTACACATCCATCAGAAGAATTTTTTTTTTTTTTTTTTTTTAAATTATGTGACACCATTTTTTGTATCATTTAGATGAGAACATCGATGATATTTTTTTTATGCACCATATTTTTTAATTTTCTTTAAAAAAATGAAATATACAGAAACACACTCATGCATTTCAGTTGAAAAAGCGCAGTAGAAAAGTGGAAAACATTTCTTTAAAAAAATGTCAAATAAAAAATCGTTAAAATAAATAAAAAAAGGGAGAGGGCGTTTTTAGGATCCGATTCAATAAGTGGTCCCTTTGCATCACATGTCGAACACTTATATAAATAAAAACAACCCCATTAGATCTAAAATACTAAAATGAAAAGTCATAATTCTGAAGTGATAGAGGGAGTTAAACCCTAGGGTGAAATTTTACATTCACTTGAGAAAAAAACAAGGGTTTAAGGTAAGTATGATTCTTTATTTTATTTTATTTTATTTTTTTCTGAATGCAGGGTTTTGAGTGAATCACCATACCCTTCAAATCCTCATTTTTTTGAATATTTTTGTTGTTATGAAGTATTGTTCTGCTCTAGAGTGCTCCCGGGTATGTCTCTCTTCCAAATATTTTTCTTGTAAATTTTGGAAAAATAACAAAAATATTGAATACCTTCTTAATATTAAAAAAACTTTATGAAAAGGGTGTAGAGTGAATCACCATACCCTTCAAATTACATATTCTGGAAAATACTATGGCTCCTCCACAGTGTTCATTTGTATGTCTCTCTTGCAAGTCTCTCCTCTGCAAAGTTTTGCAAAATAATGAAATAGTGAATGTTTTTTCAGTATTTAAATGACTTTATGAAATTCGATTCCTCCTCTTTTTTTATTGTTTAAAAAAATTGTGTTTTCTTTTTTTTTTTAACTTTTTTCAGCATGATAGTGTGTTTATGTAAGACACATAAGTGTGGCCATATTACATTACACACCTATGCCTCCATATGATTTGACACATGAGTTTTTTTGTAGTTTATAAGCGCACCTATATGCATTTAAAGTTATTTGAACTTTTATTTCCACATAAAATACTATATTCATTTCAAATTATCTTTTATGATAAATTCACATGACTTGTAATACTTCAATATACATTTTATTTCTCATGTCGCCGTATTCTTAAAAAATGGTTGCAAAACTATATTCAAACTTAGATTGTGGTATGGTCCTCGAAACGTATTTTAGATACATACATGAATAATTATTGCTAATTTTATTGAAAGGCAAAGAACAAATCTCATTATATGATGAAATTGTCAATTCTTCAAATTCCAGCATATTCCATATTGTTCAATGTTCATCGTGGACTTCTCCCTTTCCATATTCAATACGTTTAACTTATTTTATTTATGTTTCTATTATCTCATTGATTTTTTTTTATCCATGTCAATCTGAATAAAAAAATGTATCCAAATTTGTAGGATCATGATTCAAAATTGAGTTCAGATGCAAAATATTCTAGTACTGGTTAAAAAATGTTGGAAGGTCTTATCAAGAGAAACATACCACAACCAGTTGTCAGATGAAAATGGACAACCACTTTATCGTGCCTAACAATCCATCTTCCAGCCAAAATTCTTGGTGAGCGATGGTAATAATTGTTTGGAGGAATGTAATTTGAAAAAAAAAATTATTGCATTATGCTTACTAATATCAATGATTTACTAATGTTCAATATTTTTGAAACTAGGATTCTTATGATGATGAGGTACATACCTACCATATTCCATTGCACCCCACAACATTGTCAACCCGAGAGAATGATGCAATCATAGCAAAACTTGGAGAGGAATCATACCAAGAATGGTTGAATCAATCACCTATTCAATTCCCACTAAGTCAAGATTCACCAATTAGAAATGACTATAGTAATACTAGTAGTTCTTTAGAAGTTGGAAATGGAGACAATAAAAAGAAGGTTGGTATGGATGATTACTTACGGGATACAAATGCCATAGATACAATGTTGTTAGACGCTTTCCAAAATGATGAGCTAGGGGATGATGTTCATATGAATGATACAATTTTCGAAATCCTAAAATCTACTTCAACCACCCTTCTCTTTGGACCTAGTGCCCGATCAAAGAATACCCATATTGGGACAACAATGTTACTTTACAACGTGAAAGAAAAGTTTGGCATGTCAAACACATGTTTCTCAAAAATATTGAGGTAATTGATGAGCAAGTGCCTTATATTAATTTTGTGAAATCTTGTCACAGTACAATCAACATTAGAAATGGTTTCTTTTATAAATATTAAATGTCCTTGTACATTAATTCTATTTCCCACTAACTGCTGGATATTCAAAGATAAGGTCCTTCCTAGTGGTAATGTTTTTCTCAGTAGCTGCAAAGAGGAAAAGTAGTTGTTGAAAATGTTGGGTATTGGGTATATATCATACTATGCATGTCCGAATGATTTTATTCTATATAGAGGAGAATATGAAGAAAAATAGATATGTTTGAAATATGGGCATGACAAATTCCATAAATCAAATAAAAATGGTAAATCACATGGTCCTCTTCATAAGATATTGAGGCACATGCCTATAATCCCAAATATTCAAAGGATCTTTCGTTGAAAATAATTATCTATGCTATAAGGATTGTAACATCCCTCTCCTAGGCACACTAAGATAACTTATTCTTTGAGGAAACTTTCTTGCAAGTGATCTAGATTATTATTAATGCAAGAGCATCGTAGAAAGCCAAAGAACACGCCTAGTCAAAGGAATAGTTGAATGCACAGATGCAAAAAGGATACGTTTCGAATTGTTCCTTTGACTAGGAATGTTTCAAAATTGAAACAATTGAAAACGTTTTGAATTTTGAAATCTGAAGCCTTAATGTAATAGCTAGGAGAAACATACTTACATTTATGTCTTGGAGATATGAACAAATCTAGAGAAATTATTCTCATCTTCCGGATGTAATAGGCATTTAAGTATGTTTAATAAAAGCAGGTAGATTTGATTTAATAGATTAGACAGTTTAGAAGCATAGGAGGGAAAACGGATATAGACACCCTCACCCTTGTATCATTGTAACTTTATGATAATTCAGATTTCATAAGATGTAGATTTGTAGTAGAGCACTATAGAGGAAAACCCATCTACAAAAGCACTTGATTTAATATATAAAGCTTTGACTCTATTTTCATGGTGTTATGATACTTACTATTTACATTTGTTAAATGGTATGTTTACAATTGTTTTATTTTCTTTATTATGCATTTGTTTCAATGTTGTGTCAGGAGTATGATTTCATGTTGAGTGTATGAAGTATGAAAGAGGGGAAGAATGAGTTTCAAATGTTTCTCTTCTTGAGAATTCCTACAAAGAGTTTAGTGAATGTCTGCAAGGTGTGCATTGATGATGATCTGAGTTTTATCTCAGAAAGCTCAGGAGAGATATCGTTGTTCTCATAACAAGAAGAAGTGTAGGTGAGGCATAGAGACATGCAAGGTGTGTGCAAGCTCGTTTAAGACTTAGAACCTATCAACTAAGGTGAAGGTTGAAGGACTACTATTGCAAAGAGTGCACAGGGTTGAAGACTCAAATAACCAGAGGTTATTTGAAAGTTGTCGTAAGGAGTGCGAGCAAGATTCCTTTTGGGGGCTTGAGGTTGCAAGTGAGAGCTCAAGAGGGATAACACCTTTGAAGTGCTCAAAGGGAGGCAGAGATTGAAATCATCTTGTAGAATTCAAGTTTAGGTTGAAGGACACCAAGTCATTTTGTCCAGAGATCCTTGAAGAAGAGTGAACGAACGGTGAAATTTCCTCATGGAAGAAGTGCGAAATCTCGTGGGTCGTTGGATCATGCACATCTATGAGAAGGCTAAGGATGAGTTTCTTTTAGCATTCACGAGCTTAGGAGGGGTAGATATCATTGGATGAGAAGCAACAAGAGTCATTGATTCCTCTTTAGAGTGGCATTTCAGGGTTCAACATTTCGGTAATTCTGATGACAAGGAGACGGGGCACTTTACATTGAAAATCCCGAAGTCATGAAATGCGATGTGTCTTTGGAGTATGACTGTGTTCATGAAGGAAGCAGCCACATGGACTGAGATTTGGTTTGGGGCTAATCATCATTGAGCCATTTCGACATTTCGACATTTAGGGATTTGGGAAGTAAAGGAGACAAGTGATTTTGGAGTCGAGAGTTTCAAACTCCTGATTCGTGGAATCTCGAAAAAATCAGATCCGCTAGATCTATTTCAGAAATTACGGATTGGAGTGACAAGCGATTTTTGGAGTCGAGAATTTCACACTCCTTGTATGCGAAATCCCAAAGAGCGAAAGGAAAAATTCCTGAAAGGTTGAGGGACAATAGTTGTTGGGCCCCAATCAGGTTTCGGGGTTTCAGGACACAAGAGGTAGATTTGCATGGTCAATGCAACTCCCCAAATCATGAAGAGAGAAATGCCAAAAGGTGGAAATTTCAGAATTCAAGGAATCATAAGGGAAGATGAATGACTGTGGATGTTCGCTCAAGTCCTGAAAAGCCGAAATTAGTGGGCGTCTGTTCGACGCATGGAAGGAGTCAACCTTCGTCGATAATTCACATTTTAGCATTTGCCAAGAGTTGTGGAAACACATCGAGAATCTACAACTCTTGAAACCCAAATTCCTTTGTGACTTAAACAAAGGGTTTAATTAACCCTTGGCGTGGTTTTAGTGAAGATCCTGCACGGATCTTGAGCCGAGGGAAAGGGGGTCTGCGCCAATTATACTATTGGTCATTTGATTATGATTATTAGGCATATTGGATATGTTATTTTGTGTCTTTACACAAACGAGTGCTATTGACTAGATTCTCATGAGTGTGCAAGACTTTGGACCTTGAGGATGGAGAGGCGTCGATGAAACCCCTTGGACTCTGTATCGATTCAGGGAGTGGACTATTGTGTTTTGATTATTTTTAATATGACATATGCACATATAATTAGATGTTATAATGATTGATTTTATTTCTGACATGATTCATTGATGATGCAGCCTCACTATAGCTTGTCGATCAGAATCACATATGGAGTAGAGGGGTCACGCATGACAACTAGAGACATTGAGGGAGAGGTGTGGACAACACCCTTTACACAACCTACTAGAACTCTCATCGTGTCTCAAACTGCAGGTTAACGATTACCTAGTTCGAGAAGACCCACAATGTCGTGAGGGCAGACATCGACAGTCGATCACCATGATTCTAAGGGGTGCACAATAATGTAGGGGCCTTATTCCTTAGAGGCCCTTAGTCTCCCACAAGATCACCTAGTGGAGTATTGAATCCAGGGCTTTTTGATATCTACCAATTTAGTTAAGAGGCGAGTGGCACCCTTGGAGCACGTAGTGCATCCTGAAGGGCACGTCGCATAATATAAATGGAATGAGGTGAGTGGAACCCTTGGAACACCTAGTTCATCCTGAAGGGCACATCGTGTTGTTTAATAATAAGTGAATAAACCTATATGGCCTTAGAACGAATGATGTGATAAGAAATATTTAAATAAAAAATTCCCTAATAAAAATGTCGCCCAACCTCAAAAATTAAAATCTAGGTCTAAGTGATACTTCTGGTAAAAATGATAATAATAATCATTATTATCATTAAACATTTGAAAAATAGGGGGTAAGAAATTCGATGAATTTATTAAAATCAAATTATATTGAGGGATTAAAATTTTATAAGGGAATTGATTGTTTTTCTACTTATGCTAATTAAATTTATTAATTAAAAGGGAAGAGGGGTAAAAGGTAATTTTTTATACGTGCTAATTTGAGTTTTAGATAAAAAGGGAAAAGAGGGAAAACAAAAATACTTAGGAAACAAAGGGAAAAGGGGAAAACATAAAGAAAAAGGGAAACATAAGGAAAAAAACAGAATGACTAACTTAGTAAGGAATCTTCCCTTTAATAACTTTCTAACTTAAACTCAACTAGGAATTTAGTAAGGACATAATTCATTAAAATGTGTAAGGGGATATAGGGACACCTAGGAGGGAATCTATGAATGCTTTTAAGTGGGAGAGGGAAATAGGAGTAATTAAATAATTAATGAAATTAATTTCTGGGGAAACTAAGGGGATGCATGAGATGTGTGCGAGGGAGGTTTTTCTAAATTAAATTATTGAAAAATAAATTAAATGGGAATTTGAGAAATAAATCACTATGAAACTCTATAAAAAGGATGGATGATTAGGAGGATGGACCTCTTCTTGGAAGCATAATGTTACATTGCAGAATTTTGACTTGACTGATTTATCTTGTGAGAGTTGGGATACCCAGCTCAGTGACGAGTGGTAGTTTGGCCTTGCAAGGCGAGCTGAGAGCTCGTTGTTCTCTGGTATAGTTTGTGTGGCCCCTTTACGGATAAGGGGTCTAAGGGGGGAGAATATTACCCCTAGCATTGGTTGGGAGGTACCGATGAAGTCACATCGGTCAGCAAACAACAGCTGGACGGAGAAGAAAGTGTTTTTTTTAGCATTTTTAATCGAGAACTTAAATTCACCATAGCTTTACGCTCACTGATTGAATTGATTCCCTTGGAAATCGATCCCTGACTACTATGACTGTTCAGTCTGTTTTAATGATTATTATGAAGAGATTGTGATTTATCTTCATCCTCATAGTGTTACCCACCTGTCTACCTATATTTATTTTTCCTAGTTGAATGATTGTATTGCACCTTATTACGATTGATTACCTCGACGATTGTTTATCGTTTCTCTTAGTGAACCGCTTATTATCTTCTATGTTTTAATCTTTGCATTGTCACCCTTATTTTTCCCTTCTTTCAAACCACTCTTCTTTGCATCATACACCCAACGATTTGTGTTTATTGTTTCACAATAGCTCCATAATTTACTCCACGTTTTCAATGCATTTAACCTATGAAATTTTTCCCTCTGCGATTTATTACTTTTGATAGCGAATTTTCCATTACTTAGATGACGATTTTCATTGACTGTTATGCCATCATTTTATTCAACCACGGATTTACCAAGCATTTTCCACTGGTTGTTCTTACTATGTTCTTTTTAACCATGAATTGCGAGTGAATTCCATTACGGTAACGTGCATTTTTTTTAACATTTATATGACAGGGAAATTACGTTATCATTGATAGTTATATATTGGCAGCGAGTTGTATAAAAGACTGGTTATTACATAGAAAATTTATATAACGGAAGGACAGTGAATATATGGCTATGTTTGGGTTGTGCCAATAATGGTGTTTCTACTGCGTATTGTGGGCATTTTCACTGTGTAAAGGCGTGGAGTTTCTACTGCGCATTTGGTGCTGCTTCGATGGTGTAACAGGTGGCGTTATAATGGCCGCGAAATGTTCTCTTGATTTTAGACTGCATGTATAGTGACTGTGTTTTACGACTTAGACAATGTCTTGATGTGGTTCAGTGATTTATATCTCCCCAGGTAGTGAATTTATAATATGGAGATTTTACTGCGATTTTAATATATAGATTAAAAGGACAGCGTGTATGAGAAAATGTAATTGTCATTACGATTTTTTCATATGATTAGATATATTTACGCCGATAAGTGCCTATTGGAATCGGTGGATTAATCAACCTTTTAATCAAAAAATTTCAATCGTAGGATTGGCAATTGAAGATTCTAGCATATTCTTCGTCGTCCTCTCTAATCAATGGATGAGATTTTGATAAATTAACTTCCGCGCATTTATAAAGATGTCCGTTTATGTGATTACTTTTTCACATTTACTAAATCAAATTAAAAATTTACTTGCTCATCACCAGATTGCCACGTTCAGTGATTAACAAATAACAATAGTGATTAAAAAACTGGACAGATGAGTATTGACGCGTGGATGTAAATTGTTGTCGTTTCATTTCTGTTGAATTGGATGCGAATTAAAACGTTTTACAGTGCGCCGTCATTTTTTTACCATGGCGGATGCTTATGGCCGCGTGGAAAATTGGAGTAGGTTTTCGTATAATTACAGGTGTGGCCTGCGTTTAAATAATGTGGCGTGCGTTTAAATAATATTGCTTTTAAATAATACAGGTGTGGCCTGCGTTTAAATAATATTGTTTTTAAATAATATTGCGTTTAATAATATTGTGTTTAATATTGCTTAATGAATGTAAAAAGTAGCCACTAGATTGACACGTTATATAATTAACAATTGATTTTGATTATGGCAGTGTTGGAATGCCCCGTTGTACAATGACAAGTGTCCACGGTGCGAAACGCTGGTGCGTTGTAGAAAAATGGTGGATCGCTTCCTCTACCCACGACAGCTAAGGCCCAACAGCCAAGGCAATCGATTCCTCACACCTATCAAAGTCTCCTCCAAGAAGACGAATCACAAAAATATCTCTATATATGTGACAAGACCATGTACAAATACAAAATTTCAGTCATTTTTTCGTTTATTATCATATAGATGGAAGAACTTGGATCCAGGTTCCCGAGCCTGGAATTTGTAGTCGTTATTAAAAAAAAATGTTTCATTTAGTGTTGTCAATACTTCATTTGACTTTAATGCGGTTAATTCAGCTTCCCGTTAGCATGCATGGAGGGAATGGAAAATTCTCTTATATCGACACAGAGGGAACCTTGTATCTCTCCTCTCTAGATGATGGAAAATTTCCTTCAAAATTTCTTTCTACCACACACATTCTTTGGAAAATATTTTTAAAGGTCATTTGAAGCAAAAATCTAAATTATTACACTGCTTTCCTTTGACTTCTTCAGCCGGCCAGATCGTATAGTGTCTATTGCAGAAAGATTCGGAATGGACACCAACACCGTCCTCTATAATGTAATTCACTTCATTTGTTTTCAGACACAACATCTTTTTAACTTTTTCTTCCGATTCTATGTCCGATGCGGTGTTCTTAATAATACCGGGAATAAATTCTAGGCTGTGTGCTAAAGGATTTGCTTTCGCTGATCAGAAATTTCCCATATTAATTATTTTTATTATTCCATGTGAGACAGATAGTATATGCTCGTGCATACACTCACGAGAATCAGTTCAACTTATTGATTGGACTTTCCACCAAAATGTCTGAAGAGACATTCAGACTCCTGGTATCTTTAATTATATTCTTCTCTCCGAGTTAGTCATTCATTTTAGATATCAGTTTCGATTTTGTTTTTAATTAGAGTCTTTTTATTACAACTCATGCAAATTAGAGACTCAATCACTGCTCTGTTTAGAGTAGACTTTACAGGGCGAGGGGAGCTTGTTGAGCTTTAGCTAACAGCATATTCTATATTGATTTCAGCCGAACTGGATTTCCCTATGCTAATTTTAATACTTTATCGGGAACAGCAAAAACTTGCACAAATGCTTTCGCGACTTATAAAGATTGCTGAAGAATTTAATGTGGCTGTGTTCATGACCAACCAAGGTATCCTATCCCTTTGCAAGAAAGATTTGTCAAATGGGTAATAAAACTGCCAATGAAATACTGTAAGAATACTTTTGTACCGAATTACTAAATACTTTTGTAAAGTTGATGCTTTTGTACTGAATTATTAAATACTAATCCTAACCCTAATCTTAACCCTAAATATTAAATCTTAAATATTACTAAATCCTAACTCTAAATACTAATTTGACCATTTATTAACATTAAAATTTAATAATCATATATTAATAATCATATTCCTCAGAGTAATATTATTAATAATTTTGAAAATAAAATAATATTATTAATGTTTAAATGTAATATATTATTAATGTTTAAAACTAATATAATATTCATGTTAAAAATTAATGTTATATTATTAATGTATTAATTTTATATTGTGTAAGTATACTATTAATGTAAAACAAATTAATAGTAATGAATAAATATAGTAATGTAACAATAAAATGATAAATAAATTTAGAATAATATAACAATAACATATTATTAATAATGAATAAATATAGTAATCTTGCAATAAAGTCATAAATGAATATAGATTATTATAGTAATAAATAAATATATAACAATATAGTAATAGTAAGTATTATTGATAAAATAATTGGATGTAATAATTTTAGAAAACTTGAAAAAAAATAATAATAATATTTTCTTTGTAATTATTTCTTATTTTTAAATATAAATAATTATGTTTCCAATAATTATATAACATTAGTTTTATAATTATTGATATTAATATTATGAAAGTATCCACTTAATTAATAATGTTACATTAAAGATTTATTAACAATACAATAATGTTACATTAATAAAAAAAATTTTTTTAACGAAAACGGTTATAGTTTTTATTAGAGGGGTCGCAGAGCCACAATTTCAGTTACAAAGTGTGTTGCATCACTGTTTCAGCATCAGATCCATCGTTGTTTCAACATAATTTCCAACACTGAGTTTCAGCATCTGTTCCAACGTTGTATTTCAGCATATTTAACAAAACTGTGTTTCAGCATATGTGGCAAAACTGTGTTTCAGCATATGTAACAAACTGTGTTTCAGCAACTGTTCCAGCACTGTGTTTCAGCATATGTAACAGCACTTAATTTCAGTTGCTGCAACACCGTGTTTCAGCATAAGATCCATCACTTTCAGCACTGTGTTTCATCTTCTGTGTCCCATCATCTGTGTTCCAGCATCTATGTTCCAGCATCTGTGTTTCAGTACTGTGTTGCAGCTTATGTTCCAGCTATCTTTCTCAAATTTTATTCTTATACTAATTTCGAGTTCAGATTACTCATGAATTACAAGGATGAATTGAACTTTCTTCATTTAGGAGAAGCTGCCCTTTCCCGAGAGTGCATCCTTTGTTCGCCAATAGATCTGCTTCGCTGTTCAAGTTTCTGAGGATGTGGTAGAATTTGTAGGAGTCAAAGTCGAGCAGGATTCTCTTTAATCTGTTTAGAGTTTTGTTGAGACTTGCATTGGTGAACAATTTATCCATGTTTAAATTTTTAATTAAAATCTCAGAGTCTCCAAGAGCTTGGAATTCTTTATATCCTCTGTCTCTGGCTATTTGGCAGGCTTTGAGCAGGGCTTGGATCTCTGCTTGATTGTTGGTTTTCTACCCGATGCCCCATTAAAAACTGTCCCTTCTTGAGTCGTCTGAGTCATAGATGACTCCTCCTGCTCCGGTTGTCCCAGGATTGCCTTTAGAGGCTCCGTCGAAGAAGATCGTGGCGATTTTTTTGCTTCTCCACCATTCTTGGATGGTAGCTTCAGAGTCTCTTTTTTTCCACCCCGGGCTCACTTCTTGAGGTGCTGACAACTGATTTCGAGGGTGAGGCAAAAGGGGGCCCAGCCACCTTTCTTCTTCAGGGAGAAGCAAGGCACAATTGGAAAAATATTGTTGTTGAACCGCTTCCAGAAGGAAGGATTTGGCCTTTGCTGCTGCCAAAAAAGGGGCTTGCTATTTTTCATTGAAAATCATATCATTCCGGGTCAGCCAGATCTGCCAGCAAACATATTTGTGAATGGCATTCCAGACTTTCCACCAGAATAATTTGCTGGGGATCTTTGTAGGATAGCATTGTTCCCAGGCATCAAATAGATCTGCTACAGAGTGAAATCGGGGGACTGTAATTTTTAAGTCATGGAGCATGAGGTTCCAAACTTATTTAGCAAAGTTACAGTCCATAAAAAGATGCTTGGTTGTTTCTGAACTGCTTCTGCACTGCTCGGATCTATGAGACCCAGCTATGCTTTTTTTTTTCAGATTGTCTCCTGTTAACAACTTATTGTGAACTAGAGTCCAAAAGAAGAAATTTATCTTGGGAAGTGCTAACGGATCCCAGACTTTCCTCCAAAATTCTGGGGGTTTTCTACTGTTCCTGCTTGGCTGAAGAGAATTATAGGCTTCTGCTATTGTATATCTGCCAGACTTCCCCCACCCCCAGCTATCTCTCATTTTCCTGTTCACCGGAGCCGCTTCTGCCAATAGCTCTTCTAATATGTGTTTTTGCTTCTTTAGGCGTTCTGGAACTCCGCAGAAGTCCCACCCTTTCGAGTCATCATGACTGTCCCAATTGGATAAGTCATAGACACGATTTATCCCTGCACTCTTCATCCAGTCTTTTAAATCTATGATTTCTTCCTTATCTTCTAAGGGATCTCGATCCATTATTCGATCACGCCACAGATTAATGTTCTTGCCATTACTTGGGATCCTATACGCCTTTCCTTTAAAGAATTTTAAACTCTTATTACAAAGACGCCATACCTGCTTGCTGGGACGAGTTTGGCTCTCTTGCAAGTCTCTGATCGGTATTGTATGAGCATATTTCGCCTTCAAGATTTCACTTACAGGGTGCGTGGGATTTTTGAAGAGGTTCCATAAGATTTTGCCTCCAAATGCCAGTTTGACTGTTGCTGGGTCACGAATTTGCAGGCCGCCCTCAGATGTTGGACGTTTGACAATTTCCCACTTGACCAAATGAAATTTTCGGTGGTTCTCTTTTCCCCCCTGCCACAGGAAGTCGCGTAGCAGTTTGGAGATTTGGTCGGTCACACTTTTTGGGGCGAGAAGGAAGGCTGATTGATATAAAGGAAGAGCAGAAATCACTGCCTTAATCAAGATGACCTTACCTCCCTTGGTGAGCCAATAGCCTCCCCAAGCAGAGATTTTTGATTTTATTTTGCTAATGATGTCTGTCCACAACGACCTCTTATTACAGCAATTAGTAATGGGGAGGCCGAGATAGTTGATCTTTTCCCAATGTGCATGACCTGTGAAGCCAAGTGTGTTGGAGATGCTTGTGAGTTCTTGATGCGCGACATTCCAGCCATAAATTACACTTTTTCTGTCATTGATTGAGGCACCAGAGACCCGACAGTAACATTTGACGACAGTGTCAAATTCCTTTGCTACATTAATAATCTTAATAATGATAATGTTACATAAATATAATTTTTTTAATGTTACATTAATGTTAATAATATTATCTTAAGATGTTTCCTTAATAATGTTATGTTAACAATGTGATATATATAATGTTAATATTGACTATACAATAAATATAATGCTTGAC
>JZKD02S2014381.1:542762-570938 GCA_000966675.3 Picea glauca
TATTATTGATAATCAATTGATAATTAATCATTTAATTATTATTAATTAATAAATATTAATTTTTAATTCTAATTAATTAATTTTTATTAATTAAATAATAATTTGTTATTATTTAATAATTATAATTAAATAATTATTAATTGATTATTATTAAATTCTTATTATTATTAATTGATTATTATTTAATTCTTTTTAATAATTTATTAATAAAATTATTACATATATTTATTATTATTATTATTAATAAATTATTTAATTTATAATAATACTAACTAAAAAATTAATAATTTTATTTTAAATAATAATTTAGTAATTACTAAATAATATTTAATTATTTCATTTAAAATGTATAAATGTATTTATGGTTGTGGCCATGCATGTCGGTCGTCAACTAGCAACAACCACATTAAGTAAAAAGTGGTTGATATACGCCGATCCATGCCATTAATTAAAAAAAGTGGAAAATGGCGCCGATCTGCATATATCAACCACTTTTTACTTAATGTGGTTGTTGCTAGTAATATCTATATGTGGAACAATGACTATACATAACCGACAACAATTTATATACTAGACTGCTAGGTTTTATATGGGTTCGCCAACAATTTTTACTAGATATACAACAATTCTTTTGATGACAACGATTGCAATATTTTTGATAAACAACATGCCTTATAATCACAAACAACCACTTAACGTATTCATAGGCAGTGAATGGATTGGGTTTAAATATTATATTTGTTTTTATCAACTTTAGGATAGTGATTTCCTTCTTTAATAGGGATTACCGAAATGTTATAGCGTCTAATATCTCCCTTGAAATGTAATTCACAACTATATATTACTCACAGATTCTAGTAATATGTACACAACGATGTTATTAATGATTCTCAGCGATTGTATAGTCCGCAATCTTATTACTTATGCGTTGGGATTTGCGGTGAACAACATTTATATAGGACAACTATTGAGTTATCTAATAGACAACGATTACACACTTGAATGACAACTATTTATCTAGACAACAATTTACTGATTAATCCCTTACATAGACAGTTCATTTACTTTAATTATTGATTGGAAAAATAAAATTAGTGACCTTCTTTAGCCGCTTCTTTGAATATTCCGATAAGTATTGTAATAAAGCGATAGGCGGTTCAATGGGGATGTTATAAAATTATGCATTCATTCCTTTACATATACAAAAGATAGATATATATATATATATATATCTTCTTCTTCTTCTCGATAGTTGTAATACTAAAGGTATATCGACTACCTCACTCATTAATAATAAGAGGAGAAATCAATCTCTACATTTATGAATGAATCCTCTATATCTACATACATATTTACATGATATAATAATAATATATTTTTGATTTTATGAAAGCTATGAAAGACATATAAATTAATAATTATGACAATGATTCTTATGTTAAGGATTCAATGATAAATGATACATAGTTGTGATGATTTTTTACTATCTAACTTAGAAGTTAATGGTTTATTGGTGTATTAGTTAATATCCTAGGCCATTTTAATGGTTCAAGGCTATATAGTTTTTAGCCGAAATGATTAATAGTTCAATAGTTAAAGAGATCTCTGCGCCTTAAGCCTTATGTTGAGCTGGAAGAGATGGCTAGTCATCGTCATTTCACCATACAGGTTGCCTTGTAGGAAAAATGAATCATCCAATCATTCACACAATTTTATTTCGAGTGTTATCATATGCGTCTTGTTGACCCATTGCTTGGGGCGTAGTCATAGTCTTCTTGTTAGTTATTCGTCTCCTAACACGCTAGATTTTCTTGAGTCCTTCGTCCTGTTAGGTTATGTTGTGCTAAGGATAACTTGGTCAGAGTCGGTGCTTCCCATTGTGGGTTTTGTTGATCGTTGTAAGTTGTTATTAGCGCTTGGGATGTAACTCCTTCATGCGCTTGGTTGCGCGCCATCGAGGTTCTAGTTACTAGCTCGACGCTGTTGTCTCGGGATGGTGGACATTGTCCTTTAGCTTGTAGGCATTTTCATGTTTTTGTCAGGCGAGTAGTCGTTTCTATCTATTGATATATGCATGTGTCACCCAATTGCTCTTGTGCTTGTGCATGGAGTCATGGTTGTCGATTTCTTTATCTGCATGATTATGTTCGTCATTGGGTTTTGTGGTTCAAATGTTGTCATCATTTCCTGCCTGCCTAAAACAAAACAAAAATTGCACTTTCTGCTTCACATGTAGTAGTAACGATTGGGGTTGTTACACATGGTATTAGAGTCGGTTCAACCCTCCAACTGTGGATTGCCATTATTTATAATGCAATAAACCCTTGAGTCTTAACCTAACGATAATTAAAACTTTAACCTGCCAATGCGATAAGCATGGTTAGATGACACCGTACAGATTCACGACATGGTGTCGTAGAGGGAGGTGCGACGCCTCCAGAAATGTCAGCACCCTCGAAGTCTGACCCCCAAGGTTGAGGAACAAGCCCTAGAGATGGATTCGATTATTGTAAGGGATGATGGTGGTCTTACGAGGGTCCTTCGAGATATTTTTGGATGCCTTGACTCAGCATATGTACTGATATGAGGCCAAGGCACCTGTACCCCTTAGGGTCTGCAGTACGTCGCTGCCAGTACTGCTAGCATTCATCGAGAACTCAAGAGGGATGAGTTCTCAAGTCTACGAGTGCCCTAGATGGTGCAACCGTTGAGGCATGGTTGGAAAATTTGGCAAGGCGCTTTTCACTGCACGAATATACCTCCAACTTGAAGGTTCACATGGTTGTCTTTCAACTGAAGGGGAGCGCTCTTCTATGATGGAATATGTTCCAACCACATTGAACATGGTCGTTGAAGACGTTTCATGGAAATTGTTCGAGGAACAATTCCGAGAGAGGTACCTATCAGAGGAATTCATTGAGATTCAATTGATCTAGGTTCATATTGGTGGCCACCCACCTTTTCCAACTTGCTCAAAACAATTTTCTGGTAATTTTGACAATTTACTATTTTTAGGAGTTTTAACTTGGGCCAGTTTAAGGGACCAAATGAAGATTTTCTGATATTGAGGTTCTAAATGATAGCTAAAGGAATGGTTGAGCCCCCAAAATGAATATCCTTGACAATACCTTTCCAACGAGCTATCGCACGCCTAAAATGGAGATCGTATGCAAAAGTTAAGACCCCGGGAAGTTCATGTACTCACTTACCCAAACAGGGCCCACATGACTTTTGGTGCTTCATCTCCTAGGGTTACGTTTTTGGATGTCTAGGGTTTTAAAAATTCATTTTTATGGTAAAAAGGACTTCAGAGCCTCATTGTAACCATCTTCTTGTGGATGCGAGTAGCCATCAAATCTCTTCTCAGAGATAAGCTGCCACCATTCTAGCGAGTCTTTCACTCAGTATTTTTACAGTCTCTATACATTTCTTTCATTAATAGAAATCATGTATTACTGTATATATGTGTTTATGGTTGCAGCTCTGATACATTTATGTTATATTAGTGAGTATCTACGATATCTCTGTGCATTTCTTTATTATATCTTCACTCGCATTTCATGCCAAAAATAATCTGGATCATCAACTCAACGAGTTCAACACCTTACGACGGGGTGGTTGTAGGGTGTCGGTGTACAAGGCCCATTTTTGGAGCTGCTTAGGTATACTCCACACCAAATTATAAGGAAACTTAAGGTTCAGAAGCTCGTGTTGGGCCTTAATGTTAGAATTCAGCTTCTACTTTGGGTACGAGGAATACTAGACCGAAGAAAGTGTGTTGGTTTGTGGGGAGCCAGATTGCCAACGTGACTTCCCAAAGAAGAGGACTAGAGCATATGGATCAGCCGAACCCACTACCATGAGAGATTTGGGCAAGGCCCATCAGATTCATGCAGTGGTGAATAACCGCCAGGCAGAGAACCTATCGAATGTGCTCTAGACATCAGGTATAGTTACTAACTAGACCCTTAGTATTTTGATAGATCCTGGGGCTACCGAGAGTTTCATTTCTACTGCATCTCTAAGAAGGAACATGGTAAAGGTAGTCAAACATGATGAACTTAGCTTTATAGAAATGGGTTCGGGATCCAAAAAGAAGGTTGGAGGAAAGGTTATGGGATGTACCCTTAACCTGGGAGAGTTTGTCACCAGGGCCAACCTGTACATCATGATTGTAGGATCTTATGACGTCATGATCAGTATGGAATAGCTGGAATTGCATGAGGGGATACTCAACTGTAAGATGAAACAATTGAGCTTGGTCGATGATGAGGGACAAAGACGTGTACTTGTGGGATGGAACTAGGGAGTTTTTGTGAGGTTCATCTTTTCCTTGCAGCTACCCAAGAGAATGTGCAAGGGATGTAAGATTTATGCGATCCTTGCGTTAAACGAGAAGGGAGTAGCAGAAGGTCTAGAATACGTTCCTATGGTGAGAGAGTTTGTGGATATCTTCCTGGAGGAGTTGTCGGGGATGCCTCTAGAGAGGAAATTGGAGTTTACCATAGACCTAAAACCAGGGACTTAATCGATAGCAAGAATGCCTTATCAGATGTCAACCCCGAAGTTATAGGATTTAAGACTGCAACTGAAGGAGTTGTTGGACTTGGGACTTGTACATCCAAGTGTATCACCGTGGTGCATGCCTTTTATTTTCATATGAAAGAAGGATGGGTCATGGAGAATCTGCATTTACTACCATCAATTGAACAAGTCAATGATCAAGAATCAGTATCCGTTGTCTAGGATTGATGATATATTCGATTAGATGAAGGGTGTGATAGGGTTTTCAAAGATCGATTTGTGATCAGGGTATCACCAGTTACAGATCAAGGAGGATGACATCCCTAAGACCTCTTTTAAGATGTGGTTTGGACATTACGAGTTTTTTATTTTACCATATGGACTGACAAACTCCCTAGGGGTATTTATGAGTTTAATGAACGGGGTGTTTCACGACTACTTGGGAAACTTCCTCCAATTATTCATTGACGATATTTTGATTTACTCTTAGAGGATGGAGGAGCATGAAGAGCACTTGCGCTTGGTACTACAATGTTTACGAGAGAATAAATTGTATCGAAATTGTCTAAATGCTTGTTTATCAGTTGAAGATTCACTACTAAGAGCATGTCATATCCGGCAAAGGTATCACTATGGATCCAGCAAGGGTTGAGGCTATTATGGAATGTCCTGCACCGATGAATTTCCCAGAAGTGTGTAGCTTCATGGGCTTAGCAGGATACTATGGACGGTTCGTCGAGGGATTCTCAAATATAACAAATCCGATTATAGAATTGCAGAAGAAGAACAAGAAGTTTGTTGGGACTGAGAAATGCATGGAAATGCTTCGTAGGCTCAAGGAGATCTTGACAATAGCACCGATACTAAGGTCCTTGACATGGATGTAGACTTCTTAGTATGCACTAACGCATCCAAGGAAGTCTTAGGTGGAGCCTTGATGCAAGACAATCAAGTGATCGCTTACATCTCGAGAAACTTGAGAAGGCATGAAGAGAACTATGCAACGTGTAATTTGGAGTTTGTTAGCCATTGTTTATGAATCAAGATTTTGGAGGCACTACCTTATTAGGCAGAATTGGAATTGAAAATGAACGACTGTGGATTGCAACACATCTTTATGCAAGGTGACCTGAATGTGTGACAACGACGTTGCTCGGAATTGATTAGAGAGTATGATTTTGAGATTAATTACATAAAATGAACAATGAACCGATTGGCAGATGCATTGAGTTGTAGAACACACATCTTTTTCGGTGTTTCCTCTTTAGACTAATCTATGTGAAAAGATTCTAAATTTACAGTGCGACGATGACTGGTATAAAGAAGTCAAGGATTTTATCAGACAAAACCCAATGATGGTACCAATATTTAAAGGATTTACGTTCAACGACGATGGAATACTAAGATTTAAAAATCAAATTTACGGACCACTGAACGACAAGTTGATGAGTTTGATCCTAAATGAGGCTCACAGAGCAGTGTAAATAGTTCACCTGAGAGTCATGAGGATGAGGGAAGACCGTAAACCCTTATTCTTCTGGCAAGGAATGGAGGAAGATATAGTCAAATATGTGGCCAGATGTCTATAATGTCAGGAGGTGAAGGCTGAACATAGACATATAACAAAATTACTACAGCCACACATTATTACAAGATCGAAATGGGAGGTCATATCGATGGATTTTATTATTGTATTGCCACTAACAACAAAGAGACATGACTCGATTGTTTTGGTAGTTGACACTCTGATGAAGAGTTCTCATTTTATTCTTGTTCATATGACATATCATGCACCTGACATAGCTAGAGTTTTCATCAGTAAGATTGTGAGGCTGCATGGTGTGCCTAAGAGGATTATATTTGATCGAGGATCGATGTTTACCAGACAATTTTGGACTAGTTTCCAAGATGCCTTGGGAACTCAACTTAACTTTAGTACTGTGTATCACCTGGAAATAGACGGGTAGACCAAACGAACAAACCAAATCTTGGAGGACATTTTGCGCATGTACGTGATGGGCCAACAAAAGCATTGGGAGAAATTCCTTCCACTATTAGAATTCACATATAACAACATTTATCCAGCACCATTAATATGGCACCCTTTTTAGTTTCTATGTGGGAATCCATGTCGGACACCTTGAGTTGGGATCTTCTTGAGTATAGGGTCCTGGTGGGACTGAAAGCAGTCCAAGAAATGGAAGAACAAATGAAAACTTTAGGAGAAAGGATCAAGGAAGCGCAGGATCGACAAAAGATTTATGTCGATGTGCATCATGTTGACCATAGTTACAATGCGATGATCTAGTATTATTGTAGGTGAAACCACATAAGATTTCGATCAATCTTGGAAGCGGTGCTAAACCATCTCCTAGGTTCATGGGATCCTGTGAGATATTGGAAAGGAGAGGGTCATGGCATTTTGACTAGCCTTGCCTGATTCTTGAGGTGTATGCATGATGTTTTTCACATATCTGTTTTGAGACATTATATTAGTGATCCTACACATGTTATTGACATGAGATACTTGAAAGTATCGAACGAGAGGGTGCTCATGAATGAGTTGATATGCATCCTGGATCATTTCCTTTGACAAATACAATATCGAATAGTAGATCAGGTCAAGGTCCAATCAGAAAACTATAGTCCACACTCGACGACCTCAGAGGAGGCATATGATATGAGTCAACCGTTTCCATTTTTGTTTGATAGCTAGGCCTATGATACTGTGGTACACATTATTTTGGCACTTATATACTATTCAACTTCAGGATGAATTTTATACGAAGAGGGGGTGTATGTAACATCCCGCTCTTCCATGCACTAAGAGAACTTATTCTTTGAGGACACTTGATTGCAAGTGATCTGGATTATTATACTATTGGTTGTTTGATTATGATTATGAGGCATATGGGATATCTTATTTGGCGTGTTTACATAGACATGTTCTATTTATTGGATTCTCCTGAGTGTGCACGACTTTGGACCTTGAGGATGTAGAGGAATCAATGAAAAACCTTGGACTCTAGATCGAGTCAGGGAGTCGACTATTGGGTTTTGATTATTGTTAATATGACATATGCACATATAATTATATGTTATGATGGTTGATTTTATTTCTAAAATGATTTGTTGATGATGTAGGTTGACAATAGCTTTCCGACCAGACTCACATATGGAGTAGAGGGGTCATGCACGATAACAAGAGACGTTGAGGAAGAGGTGTGGACAACAACCCTATCACAGCCTACTAGTACTCTCGTCATGGCTCAAATTGTAGGTTAACGATTACCTAGTTCGAGAAGACCCACGATGTCACAAGGGAAGATTGTGATAGTCACTCATGATGATTCTAAGGGGTGTGCAATAAGGCAGGGGCCTTATTCCTTAGAGGCCCTTAGTCTCCCATGAGATCACCTTCCAGAGTATTGACTCCAGGGGTATTTAATGTCTACCAAGTCAGCCAAGAGGCAAGTGGCACCCTCAGAGCACGTAGTGCGTCTTGAAGGGAACGTCATGAAAGAAAAATAGAATGAGGTGAGTGGCACCCTTGGAGCACCTAGTGTGTATTGAAGGGCACTTCACATTGTTAAATAATAAGTGAATAAACCTAGATGGACTTAGAAGGAATGATGTTATAAGAAATATTTAAAAACAAATTCCCTGATAAAAATGTCATCAAGCCTTGGAAATTAAAATCTAGGTCTAAGTGATACTTGTGGTAAAAAAAAATTAATAATAATAATCATAATAATCATTAAACATGTGAAGAAAAGGGGGCAAGAAATTCAATTAATCTATTAAAATCAAATTATATTGAGGGATTAAAATTTTATAAGGGAATTGATTGTTTTTCTACTTATGCTAATTAAAATTTATTAATTAAAAGGGAAGAGGGGTAAAAGCTAATTTTCTACACTTGGTAATTTGATTTTTAGATGAAAAACGAAAGGAGGGAAACTTAAAAGGAATTAGGAAACTAAGGGAAAAAGGGGAAAACATAAAGAAAAAGGGAAACATAAGGAAAAAGAAGAATGACTAACATAGTAAGGAATCTTTCCTTTAAGAACTTTATAAATTAAAATCAACTAGGAATTTAGTAAGGGTGTAAGTCATTAAAATGTGTAAGGGAATATGGGGACACCTAGGAGCAATTCTATGAATTATTTTAGGTGGGTGAGGGAAATAGGAGTAATTAAATAATTAATGAAATTAATTTCTAGGGAAACTAAGGGGATGGGTGAAATGTGTATGGGGGAGGTTTTTCTGAATTAAATTATTGAAAAATAAGTTAAATGAGAATTTGGGAAAGAAATCACTAAGAAACTCTATAAAGAGGATGGAGGAGGAGTAGGATGGACCTCTTATTGGATGCATAACGTTACACTACAGAATTTTTGACTTGACTTACTTATCTTGTGGGAGTTGGGATGCCCAGCCCAGTGACGAGCGGTAGCTCAGCCTTGTGAGGCGAGCTGGGAGCTAGTTGTTCCATGGTATAGTTTTTGTGGCCCCTTTATGACTTGGGGGGTTAAGGGTGAATAAGAGTACCCCTAGCGTTGGTTGAGAGTTACCAGTGAAGTCACATCGGTCGGCATGTGGGAGCTGGATGGAGAGAGCAGGAAAATGACTTAGAACTATCACCTTGGACTATGGTACACATGCTTTATTTGAATGGTATATTAATATGGATCTTGTGCTTTCATTTTTGTACTTTTAATTGTGTAAAGAAAGTGTTTTTCTTAGAATTTTTAACCAAGAACTTAAATTCACCATAGCTTTACACTCGCTTCTTGAATTGATTCCCTTGGCAATCGATCCTTGACAACTATAAATTTTCAGTCTGTTTTAATGATTATTATGAAGAGATTGTACTTTATCTTCATCCTTGTCCACGACTAAGAAATCGGCCAGGAGTCGGATTGATGGTCGTAAATTCAGTGTTAATATACCTATAGATCCTAATGCCCTTATTTTTTATGTGTGGATGATGAGCGAAGGATATTGTTTCCCAACTGTCTACCCCTATTGATTTTTCTTGGTTGAGTGATTATATTGCGCCTTATTACGATTACTTACCTCGGTGATTGTTTATCTTTTCTCTCGGCGAACCACTTATTATATTCTACGTTTTAATCTCTGTGTTTTCACCCTTATTTTTCCCATATTTCAACCCACTCTTATTGGCATCACACACCGAACGATTTGTGTTTATTGTTGCATAGAAACTCCATAATTTACTCTGCATTTTCAATGCATTTGACCTATGAAATTTTTCCCTCTGCGATTTATTACTTTTGATGGTGAATTTTCCCTTACTTGGACGACAATTTTCATTGACTCTTGTGTCAATGTTTTAATCAACCACAGATTTACCAATCATATTCCATTGGTTGTTGTGCCTATTTTATTTTTAACCACAAATTGCCAATGAATTCCATTATGGTACCCTATGTTTTTTTTAACATTTATATGACAACGAAATTATGTTATCATTGATAGTTTTTATATATCGATTTGTCATATTGACAACAAAGGTTTTTTAATATACAACAATAGAATTATAATTTTATTTTATGGTCTTCCATTTGAATGTAGACAGTGATTTATTAATTTGATTAAAGTTGTGTTTGACCGCATTATCATCCTATATATTCAGCTAGACAACCATTATGGTATCAATGTACATCATTTATATATTGGCAACGAGTTGTATAACACACTGATTATTATAGAGAGGATTTATATAATGGAAGGACAATGAATGGATGGTTGCATTTGGGCTATGCCAATTGTGGTCTTTCTACTTCATATTGCAGGTGTTTTCACTATGTAAATGTGTGGCATTTCTACTTCGCATTTGGTGGTGTTTTGATGGTGTAATAGGTGGCATTATAATGGTCATGAAATTTTCCCTTGATTTTAGACTGCGTGTATAGTGAATATGTTTTATGACTTAGAAAACGTCTTGATGTGGGTCAACGATTTATATCTCCACTGGTAGCAAATTTATTATACAGAAATTTTTACTGCGATTTTAATATATAGATTGAAAGGATAGTGTGAGTGGGATAGCATAATTATCATTACGATTTTTTCATATGATTAGATATATTAATATCAATACATGGAACAACAACTATACATAACCAACAACAATTTATATAATACACTGCTAGTTTTTATATGGGTTCGACAACAATTTTTACTCGATAGACAACATTTCTTTTGATGACAACAATTACCATATTTTTGATAAAGAACATGCCTTATAATCACAGAAAGCCACTTAAGGTATTCATAGGCAGCGAATGGATTGGTTTTAAATAGTATATTTGTTTTTAGCAACTTTAGGATAGCAACTTCCTTCTTTAATAGGGATTACCAAAATGTTATAGCGTCTAATATATCCCTTGAAATGTAATTCATAACTATATATTACTCAGAGATTCTAGTAATATTTACACAGCAATGTTAGTAATGATTCTCAACGATTGTATAGTCTGCAATTGTATTACTTCTGCATTGGAATTTGTAGCGAATAACATTTATATAAGACAACTATTGAATTATCTAATAGACAACGATTACACACTTGAATGCCAACAATTTATTGATTAATCCCTTACTTAGATAGTTCGTTTACTTTAATTATTGATTGGAAAAAGAAAATTAGTGAACTTCTTTAGCCCCTTCTATGAGATCTTTAAATATTTTGATAAGTATTGTAATAAAGCGATAGGTGGTTCAATAGGGATGGTAAAAAATTATGCAGTCATTCCTTTATATATATATATATATATATATATATATATATATATATATATATATATATATATATATATATAATATACATAATATATATATCATATCTTCTTTTTCTCGACATTGTAATACTAAATATATATAGTCTACTTCACTCATTAATAATAAGAGGACAAATCAATCTCTACATTTATGAATGAATCCTCTATATCTACATACATATAAACATGATATAATAATAATATATGTTTGATTTTATGAAAGCTATGAAAGACATATAAATTAATAATTATGACAATGGTTCTTATGTTAAAGATTCAATGATACTTAGTTGTGTTGATTTTTGACTTTGTAACTTATAAGTTAACGTTTTATTGGAGTATTAGTTAATAGCCTACGCTAGTTTAATGGTTGAAGTCCTTATAGTTTTTAGCCAAAACGATTAATAGTTTAATAGTTAAAGAGGTCTTTCCACCTTGAGCCTTATGTCGAGCTAGAAGGGCTGGTTTGTCATTGTCATTTCACCATAGAGGTTTCCTTGTAGGAAACACTAATCATCTGAATATTCTCACAATTTTATTTCGAGTGTTGTCATCTGCGTGTTTTTGACTTGTTGCTTGGGGCGTAGGTGTAGTCTTCTTGTCAATTATCCGACTCCTAGCGTGCTAGATTTTCTTGAGTCGTTGGTCCAGTTAGGTTATGTTGTTCTAGTGTTAATGTCACATCTATCACCTGGGGACAGCATGATTCCAGATGAGGGAATCATGGCACACCCTATTGGATAGTGGTGAATGATAACTTGGTCGGAGTTGGTGCTTCACGTTGTGGGTGTTGTTGATCATTGTAAGTTGTTGTTAGAGCTTGAGATGTAATGCCTTCATGCTCTTGGTTTCATGCCAACAAGGTTCTAGTTATTGGTCGTTGCGACCATTGTGTTAGGATGGCGGATGTTGTCCTTAAGCTTGTAGGCATTTTCATGTTTGTGTCAGGTGGGTAGTCATTTCTATCTGTTGATTTACGCACGTGCCTCCCGGTTGTTCTTGTGCTATTACGTGGATTCATAGTTTTCGGTTGCCTAATCTGTGTGCTTGTGTTCTTCATCAGTTTGTGTGGTTCAATTGTTGTCGTCATTGCCTTCCTGCATAAACAAAAAAAAATTGCACTTTTTGCTTCGCGTGTAGTCGTAATGATTGGGATCATTACAGTGATGGAATTCCTCGCACAGAAGTGATTTGGGAGCTATTTGAATCCCAACAAATAAAATAGACATGAGAATATAGAGAAAACATACCCAAAAAAATTCAAGGGTGAAGTATGAATTATACAACTCAGCATAGGAATGCATAGCATGAGCACATATTCCCTCCAAACACTAACAATTATGTTTCGCCTGTAGTAGTGATCAATGATAATATCCCCCCATGGTTGTCCATAAAGAATGAAGATATTATGTTGGCTATTATAGTCCTTGGTAGAATAAAAGTGAAGAATATGAATGTCTACCTAAAACCATTGGTAGATGAATTGAAGGAATTAAGCGAAGGGATACATGTATATGATGTATCAACACCCATCGCAACATAGAGGATTTTTACATTGCATGGAATATGTTCTTACACCACACATGATTATCTAATATTAGGAGTTTTATCTGGTAATTACCATGTTTATTTATTTGTCTATATACAAAAAATTATTTATTTTAATATTTTATTCAGTGTGATTGGTATTCTATTCTTAAATTCTAACATGTTAGTTTACAATAATTTTGCAGGCCTTGTAACTAAAGGCTATCATGGATGTAAATGTTGTGAACCTTCTCAGAAGGCTAGGTGGTTCAAGCACCTATGAAATTCAGTGTACAATTGCTCGATGGTATTCCTCTCAAAATAACACCATTATAGAAGAGAAACATCCACTTCAATGGTAAACTAGAAAGAACCCAAATTCTTGCAATAATGACACCAATAGAATGGCTTAGAGAATATGAGAGAGAGAAGGAGAAGAAGATTACATAAATGTTTGATTCAAATGGAAAGTCTATGTTCAATGATCCACAATTATTTGACACCTATGTTGAGAAATTTCCCATTGGGATGAAAATGAAATCTATATTTTATGAGCTCCCCTATTGGGAGCATCTTAGGATTTCCCACTTACTAGATCCCATAAATATATTTAAAAATGTTTCATCTTCTTTATGGGGGCATATATCATCGAAATAAAGTGACACATTGGTTGTGAGGAGAAATATTATTTCTTCAAAAACTAAAAAATAAACATTGGCCAAGACAAGAAAGTAGAGGAGAGGCTGGTTCCTCTTGGTATTTCAAAGAAGGTGTTGTCCCATGGATTTTGAATAAAGAAGATCGTTCTTTGGGAAATAAATGTTATATTGGGTGTGAAGGTGCCTTCTTTATATGGGTCTTCCCTACGATTTTTCTGCATTGTTTCAATACCATTTGTCGGGGTTGAAATCACTTGACCATTTGAACCTTGTAAAGGTACAATGAATGTCAAAAATATGATTTTTATTTTTATGCCATGGGATGAAACTTAATTATTTTTTTATGTGTTTAATTTGTAGTGTCATTATCCTCTACTCGTGTGTGGGTGTGTGGACCATGACTTCCCCCATGAACTAAGGTCTTTAATATCTAAATTATCTGCATTTGTACATTGTATAACATCAAAGGATATTCATATGGCTAGCATTTCATAGTGGTGTCAAGAGACAGTTTAGATTATTTTTATGTTTGAGAAGGAACTACCGCCGAGTTTTATGGACTTGTAGGTTCATCTTCTAATTCACCTAGTAGATGAGGTTGAATTAGTTGGGGTATTCTCCTATTGGATGATTTTTTAGAGAGGTACATGAATAAATTGAAAGGACTTGTTCATCAAAGAGAAAAAATTGAGGTGTCTATGAAAGAGGGGTACATATCATATAAGTGTTTCTATTATTCTAGTGATTACATCAAGAAAATAAAAAACAAACCAGGTGCAGTGATTTGGACAACGAAATGGATGAATTAAAAAAATAAGGGGAGCTTCTCCAAACAAATGGAAAAAGGTTCTTGATAAATACTAAGTGACGTAACATTTTTCAAATTTCTACATAGTAACTATTCACAATGAACTTCATAATGTATATTTTCATGATCTCATATGTACTATATGTTGGTTTGATTTAATGAATACATCAGTGGATTCAAAAATTGATTCCATCAATAAATTCATTCTTTACAATTCAGAGGAAACACAACCGTGGGTCGCATTATATGAACAACAAAGGAAATGAGAAAGTGACAAGAAATAATTCAGACGGTTGAATGGTAGAAGCATGCCTTATCCTGATCATTTAAAAGAAAATATTCCAATTTGATATTCCCCAATAGTTGGGTTGTTGACCAAGTCAGAGAGAAATATGGTGCATCTGTTTGTTACCTACGTAAAGAAGAGGATGCACTAAACATAAGGATTGGTTACAACAACTTGTTAATAAAACTTTTGTGTACAAAATTTTTAACTTCATAATGCACATTTGAATTGTAAGTGTATATATATATATATATATATATATATATATATTATTTTTCATTTTAATGGTTGGGTTATTAGTCACATATTGACACTGTGATTTGTTCATTTTTTATAAGCGCATTTATTCCCATCTATGTGGGTATATGAGCATCATTTGCGCACAAATGATGCCAATGATGGACACATGATAAAATACTGTGGAGTGGAAGTTGAGTTCGACCAATTTAATCATGCTAGGGATTGGTGGTTTTTATTAAGACATGACCCTAGATCAAAACATATTTTTGAGAACAACAGTTTTATCATGCAAAGCGAGGAAGATAATGAGGGTGACGACAACATAGAGTGATATGTATATGTTTTATTTCATTTTTAATATTGTTATTGTATCTTTTTATTATATTCTTTATTTCTCTAATTATATAATTTTTTATAAATCTTCTGATAGATGAAATGTTAAGTTAATTATAACAAATCTTTGAACAATTTTGGTTGGTTAACAGTCAGTTTGATGTGTAATGTGTTTTTCTTTCAAATTAGTTGTGATTTCATAGAACATTTATTATTTCAATACACACACACACACACACACACACACACACATACACACATATATATTTCATTTCATAGATTTAAAAATGTTTCATCTTCTTTAAGAATTTCCAATTGTTAAATCATGAAAAATGTTAAATGTATAGTTGAAATTTTAAAGGGATATGAAATTCTACATTTTATTTTGATATAATCAGATCTAATGATATGGTTGATATTCATGTTTAATAGAAGAACAATTTTTAGGATATGTTAACATGATGATTCAAAAAATGATTTTATGTTCATTTATTTTGTAGATTTAAAAGTAAGATTAACAAAAAAAATGTGGTTTATGAATAAACAATTAAATTTATAACATGATTTTTTGATAATTTGGTTTTTAACTAAAGTAGTGTTTGTTAGTTTACATACTTTTATCATTGATTTTGAAAATATTTATACAATTATTCCCCCAATGTTGAGTAAAGCCACAATTAATGAATTAATATTTTAAATTTTGATAGCAATCAACTTACGCAATAATGACAAAAATAACAATAGGAAGATTTGCATATATACAATTTTAAATGCAATAGAACGTTTATCATTGGAGGTCATAATTTTTTTATAATAACAATTTTTAGTGTAGAAGGGTCTATTCAAAAAGATTAATTAGTACAATGGAGAAAAATATTTATGCATATGTAATTAAAAAAAATAAAAATAGTTAGAACGAGTATGTATAATGAAATATCTATGCAATTATAGTTCCAATTTTATAATTATAGTTTCAACCATATTGAAATTTGTAATTTATAAAAATAAACACGATGATGATAACCATCTTATAACAAACATAGACAATATCTCAAATACACATGTATATTCGTTAGCTAATATCATCTAATCATATATACCACTAGCACATATAAACATTATTAACTAGCTAGCACACATATCTAATAATTTAATAGAGCATCATCGTTGTGATCACAACTAAAAAAAGACAAGCATTTTCTAACATCATCATCACACACATATAACAAGCATCATTTAACATACACATCCATCAAGCACATTTAACATCCAAAACTAACATGACCTAATAGTATACACATCAACATGATCAATAGAAAAAAAACAACAAATATATATATATATATATCATGAAAAATTCAAATAAATTCTATAACAGATCTCGTCCAGCCGATGACATAATCTACATAATTACAACAATAGTGGATGTCTGGTCTGTAGTGGAAGATGATGGATGATTAATAGGTCATGCCTGCTCATATAGGTGAGGTGAAAGAGGAGGATGAGGAATAGTTCTAACATTCTCATCTAGAGGAGGTGATGTAACCGCACTCCTCGGAGCACGATCAGTCCCTCAGGATCTTCCTTCAGGATCTTCCTTTAACTTGGCCTGAAGGACTTCAAAGATCCCTCTAATTCCCTGACGGGAATTTTCCTTACCCACAAAATCTCTTCAGGTGACCTCCCTTCAAAATCGGGAAATCAAGCTTCGTAATTTCGTGAATCCTATGGTCACGTGTTTCTTACTTCACGATTCCCCGAAACCCGATGCGAGTCAACGTTGACTTCTCCTCTGCTATCGGAACTTCTCCCTATCGGGAAATCACTATTCGCGATGCCAACAATTGGAATCTCCAACCTTCGATACCCGACGTGCCAAATATTCGATATTGCACCACCTGTCTACTTACCTATTCCTCTGTGACCCACACTCCGTAGGTAGGTCGGGAAATCGCGTATCGGGATATCGCGATTCCTGTTGCACAAATTCACGAAACCTTCCAAGTTCCGATCCCCGAAGTGCGATGCCACCTGTCGTCGACTCACGACGAGACTCAACCCTTCGACACCTATCCTCCACTAAGGCCTTTAACCCTATCGAGAAATCATGGATCGTGACTTCAACAAGCGAAGGTTCTATGTCCCTAGAAATCCTGAAATGTTGAACCCTGATCCTTTGGGATCTCATGCCACATATCCCCGTTATGATTAACGATCCTGATCCTCTCTGGAATTCGCTAATCACGAATTCAATGTGCAAAGTTCCTGTCTCCGGAAACCCGATTTTCCGATGAGCCGAGTCCCGATGACTCCCTATCTCCTTCTCTGCTCGCTAGGCTTAAATCCTGTGCAACTTCCTTGAGATATGACAGCTGACAGGACTTCGCTGGTTCCTTCTGCGAATCCTGACCGTCGATTCTCCTTCTTGAAGATTTCTCTGAAATGGTTAAGTGTCTTTGCTCAGACTTGTTCTCTAAGCTTGCGTCTGCAAATCTTGTTGACCACTCTTCGATCAAAACTCTCTGGTGTTCCTTTTCAACAATATCACGAAGGTGTTAAATCTCCTGAGATTTTCCACTTTGACTCTTTCAGATGGATTCGGGTGCACTCCTCACGCTCGACATTCAACAACTTCTCAAGCGTTGAATCCTTCCGACTCTGTGCACTCCCTGCAGTAGTAGTCTTTAACTTCCTTTTCTCAGATTAACAACTGAGACTTCTTCTCCAGCCTGCACACTCCTTGCACGGATTCAACAACTTAATTCCACTTCTGGGTGAATGAGAACAAGAGTTAAACTACTGAGCCCTCATCAACGGACTCTATGCGGATGAATTCAACTGCACTCTTTGTAGGAATCTCCTAGCTCAGATAGAGAAACAATTGAAACTTATTTTCTCCCTCTCCTTCAGACTTCAGTTTCGAAACATGAAATCACATGCACAGCATATACAAAGCGAATGCATAACCATAAAGCAAACATTCATGAGCATAACATCAACACACAAAGAATAGACACCTAACCATGGATTTGAATCAAATCTTTCTTCTATTAATTCGATATCTGTACATGGATGTTCTCTACACAGTTCTCTGCTTGCTCTTCTCTCTGAATGCTGGCTAATGTTACAATACACAAGTGAGGGTGTCTATATCCGGTTTTCCCTCCTTCCATCTAAAACTGTCTAATCTAGAAAATAAATCCTACCCACCTACATTAACTAGATTAAATGCCTCCTTATCTACTTCAGACAAGAGCGTATGGCTCAAGGTCTGATACATATATAAGAAAGGCGCTTCCCATAAATGGTGCATTTATACATTGGCGCATCCTCTTGTACGAAAATTCAAAATAGTTTCGGCTGGACTTGTCCAGTTGTCCGTGGTCTTCCATGCTGGCTCGCTTGTCTTGGGCGATGCTCTTGCATCAGGAGGTGAAAGAGGAGTATGAGGAATAGGTCTGACATGATCATATAAGTTAGGTGAAAGAGGAGGATGATGAATAGGTTCGGCAAGCCCATCTAGGTGAGGTGAAAGAAGATGATGAGGAATATGTGTTCCCTCTTCATGATATGGGTGAGTTGATAGAGGATGAGAAGAATGTGGAGAAGGATTATCACAACCACCCTCATCAATCGATGGGGTATTGGATGAATGGGTTGTAATGGAACAGGATTTGTGCCTATCATCGAGAGCCATCCTTGCTTCCAGTAGTCTGGAAGCTTCAATTACATGATGCATAAGAGGAATAAAAAAAAGGTAGCATCTCCCTCCAAATCTAAAGAAGTCTATGATCTTCCCTAATGTCTCTCACCAGGATAGGGCAGACTCCTACCTCAGTAAAAAGTAAAGAGATTTGGTCGTCCAACTCCAAACAGAATCTAGTATCGAGTCTACAGTGAATGCCGCTAGTTATCTGCACCCGAGGACCATCAATCACCATGGCCTCATGCATCATCTCCTCATCGTCATCTTGTAGGGGAGGAGGCATGTCCCCAATGAATGTGCCAATATCTTTAATATATGTAGTATATAATTCATTAAACATTTTAATAAAACAAGTTATAGAATGTGTTATAATTAAGTAAGACAGTAAGATGAAACTATATTAATTTAAACAAAACACTAATATTACCTTTATCGTCTCATGGCTCATATTCTATGAAGAGGATTTTTGAACATCCTTGCCAATCCAAACCTGTGTAAGGACACAAAACCATGATGAATATGTGACCTATCACACTCCTATTAGCCCTATTGTGTCTGGTGTAATCTTGGTCAGAAACTCCACCTACCCCTCTTGGGCATCATCTCCCCCCACATGAACATCGACACATGAGTCCTTGATCTAGGAGGCTAACAGAGAAAAGTGAGCCTTGTCTATAGAAACCTCTCAAAAAATAAGAGAAATAACTCTGAGGAAAATGGGAAGCTCAACCTCCCATGTATCATAGCCGAACATTTGTTGAGTGCTATACAAAATGGCCATAAAAAAATGGCAGACGATCTGATACACCATGGTCGTTGTACCAACAAATCAACATAATACAAAATAGGGTAGCTAATGTGCTTCCCATCACTAGTAAAATGGAATATGGTATTCACTAATATTGATAGGCACCTAACCTTGTCTGCACTGAAAGAGGCAATTTGCAGTTGTTTAGTAGACACCTGAAAGTCATCTCGGGATAGTACCTCAACCCAAATGTATTGTTGAGAGTACATGAGTTGACCCTCAATGAAAACACTTACTGGGAAATCTCAGACCTCGAGAAGATCGTCCCCTATCCTAGATAGGCCAGTGATAAAGTAAATATCCTACTCTGTGGGATGGTACCACTGATCCAAGCACACACAAAAAGCTGGTCAATGGATATCCCATCGATGGATCAGATGCACCAACAATTTAGAGTTTCCCTTAAGGGATGTAGCCTCCTCATAGTACTAAATAAAGCCTACATCCCTCAAGATAGAATGAATCGCTACAGTCATAGGGTGAGGGTACAAATCCCTCTCCCTCTCCCTCACCTCCCATTCCCATACAATATTGTATAGGTCCACCCTATGCTCTTGCTGCTACTACTACTCTGCTCACATTTTGCATGATTAACATATGAAATAGATCACCCTCACTGATATATAAAACATTAAAAAAAATCTACTGAATGGTAAATTTATCTATAAATATAGAAAAACAAATTTCTTCAAAAAATAAGATAATTGCATTAACAGTGCACCAAAAAAACAATCACACATCGTCGGTGCGCCCATATATATTGGGAGTATTGTGACTGGTGTTTCAGTGAAAACTAACGCACTGAAAAAATATGTTCTTCTATGTTATGTGGTGTTTTGGAAAGAAGTACTACACAAATGCGCTACACTAAAACAAGTACGGCCCAGTGCATTACTTTTATCATATGCAACACTTAAACCAAAAAACAAATAAAATTTTTAAAGAAGGTAAACAATTATTTAAAACTAGCAAAAAAAATGTGGTGCATATATGTCCCTACATGAACCAATGCATGTAACTAACATAGTCACATTGTCACGTAAAATTTAACAAATGTTTGAGTATGGAACTTTATTACGGTGCATCCCAATCATTACTATCCCACCATGCACGATGCCACCAAAAAAAATATTATGTCAACCACAACACAATGTTACATTTCTTAGTGGTGGGTGGTGTGTTACCAATGCACTCCTTAAAAAAATATCTGATAAGGGTGGTGTGTTATGTAGTTTAACGTCCTGGTGTGTTATCTGTATCTTGACGCACCGCCCCACCAGTTAAATGATTTTCTTCGGTGCGTTGTTAAATGGATGTGCCAATGGATTTATGTTTACCAACACACCGCTGAGAAATGTAAGAAGGTACATGGTGTTCCCAGTAAATTTATAGGTCGTACCATATGCGATGTGAGTCGAGATCCTCAAAGGAACCACACAATTTTTTTTACACTTAAAATTTCACTCAATTTCAAATTTTAAACCAGAGAAAACTTAATTTATGAAGAAACAAGGAGATTACCTGGACATTGTTTCATTGGCGGAGCATGCTTGCGACATACTAAAAAATATTAAATTTCCCACCATTTGGAAAAAATTGAAATTCACGCACCCAACAACATATGAAATGAATTAAACAAAGGAAATAACCAATGGAAGGGAAATCCATATAGGAAAAGGTTGCACCAATGCTTTTGAGCTCTACAACACTAAAAGTGGTAAAAAAAAAAATTACCATCGATAATGGTTTTTAAATAAAACCATTTTTCGATGCACTCAATTCACAATCGCACCATGCCATACATGTTTATTGAGAACACTAGTTATATATTAAAAAAAACAATCCCTATCATGGTGCACATGTATTTGTTTGCACATCGGTACGTATACAACTCCATAACACACTACCTTTTATTTTTTTGAGAAACTACAATAGCGCGGAAACTTTTTTGTAAGCATGACACAATGTCATATAATAAGAGACGCCCTAATGCGCTTGGATTTACGGATACAATGGAGAACATAGGAATATTTTTTTTGACACAATCCTACATTGTTGCACAAATTTTGTGTATTTAAAAATATGGCGGTGCGCTCTACTAATAGTTCACCAGTGCTTCCAATGTTATGTTGAGAACCATATATTTTTAAATGAACACTATTAAGGTGCATCATTATTTTGTGGTGCGCACCAGATAATATTGTTCTTTATTTGAAATAACCCTACTACGGTGCGCTATTTTTGAGGGAACCGATGCCCCTGTTGTCGAAAATGCATCGGTGCGTTATGTACTTATAAAAGCACTAGTGTAAAAAACTCCACTAAAACCTCTCATCGTTCAACTCCTCTAGTATCACCTACTATAAACATAATTTAGGAAAATTTTATAGGGGCGTCGCAAAAACCTCTGCTAGAGGGTATTTTCCTTCTATTGTGACTATAAATATTTTGACACATTTTCAAATGTTACACATAGAAAACAAATAATCATTTTTTTATAAATGTCAAAAGAAAAATACTATTGGGTAAGAATTTCTAATTATTTTGGGAGAGTTCTTTCAAAATGAAATCAAATAATATAAGTTTTAAGTTTGGGTAAAAATATCTAATGCATTTATAATCCCTTCCCAAGATTAGGATTCTGGACTACAACATTTGATTCATCATTGACCATCAATTGTTTTTCTTTTAACTAAAATTATTTTCTAGCTTTCTAAACTTCTACATAGGCTAAAAGGAAGGATTTGATATTCAGTTACAAGATCATCTATAGGATTTTATTTTTAGTTGCAAGATCATTGATATATTTACAATTCAGTTTCATAATCCATATACAATACATTACAGTTTGACATAAGATACATTGTTCTGAACCTATTGGTCGAATGTTGAAAATATTGAACCTACAATTAAGGTACAAACTATCTATTGTCACTTTCTTTTCATTATTTTATCTATGAAAACACAATAATTTATCATTAATCTCAGGCAATATGATAACTTTTTTTTCCTTACAATGGAAGTGGTTATTTTATTTTCCTCCAATTGAAATAATGAATTTTATTCTTTAATTAATTCAGATCTTGTATCTCAATTATTCACCATCATTGTTCATTTCCCTGTCATTGTTCAATGTCATTTTCTAGTTTTTACTTCCATTTTCCATCTCATGAAGGTATTCATTTTACGACAAGCCATTCCTACATCATATCAATATAAAGTTCCTTCTTAAATAATGAGAATAGAGTTGTCCAAAAAAAAGAAATTAAAAGAGAATTTTATATATCTTTGTAATTGCCAGGTTTGGATATACATGTAAACCCCTCTCTCTATATATAGAGAGAGAGAGAGAGAAAGAGATCGAGGAGGGCCAGCTTCTACCATGCAATCAGGTTTGGATCATTCTATAATATTGGATCCACTCACTATTGGAGAAATATTGGTTGTAACTAAAGAGTTTAAGTTAAACTTAATTGGTTGGGTTGAGCTAACATGTTAGTATGTTAATGTTTTGTTAGCTATTTGATTAAAATATTAGTCAATAAGTATATTAATGTCATATCCCTAATAGAATGGGCTGGGATATTATGTCCTTCTATGAATAAATGTTCTTGATGCTCTAATGTGGTCGATAAATTTCCACAAACAATTTGCAGGCATTCTACTACTAGAGATTTTGTCAAACATATTGCATGTATTACAAATACACCAGAAATATAAGAGACAATAGGTGGTATTTTATTATGAATTAACACATGAACATAATGATCCCAAAGGATGCTATGTAAGCTACAATACATCAATGGAAAACACACAATACAAGCCAAAATCCTGGAATCATACAATGTCCCCCTCAACATATGATATTCAACCCTCCAAGTGCCACAACCTCTCCAAGAGGATCACTACAACCCAAATTGAAAACAAACCAAATTTCAAGTTCCAATGAAGATCATGGGTGGAATCGCCTCCTTGTCTATCTAGGGTGGATATTGCACCACTAAAACAATACCAACAATGGAAGGATTTTGCTAAACCCTAATGAAACAATGTCTCCAAGAGAACCGTATAAGAGATCAATCATATCATAATACCAAAGTTATGATCTACCTCTCATTTTATCATTTTCCCATGATTTCTAGAACTTTCACATTTTTTACCAAATCAAATGTAACTTCTATAATTTCCCCTTTTTTACTAAATCAAATATAACACTTATTTTCCTCCAATTTTCACTTTAAGATTAAAAGTCACTTTAATAATGGTTAAGTAACTTATTAATATAAAGTTATATTGATTCCCTAATGTCATTTTAAAAACATAGCATATCCTAACTAAGTGACATTAAATGACCCTCTGTAACATCCAACTTTTACTGACCACATTTTCATAACACTAATTATTCTTAGAGGACACTTAGGTGTAAGTGATCTTGATAAACATGGTAATTTATCATTATTTGATTTGGTTTATGGGTTAAAATTTATGCTATAATTGACACAAAATGATTTAGGGGATAAATTTCTCTCATGCAATAATTTTCCATGCTTTTCCCAAAAAACAATTCACCATTCTAAAAATTATTCTCCCAAATTCTATAGGAAACAAATATTTTACCTTAAAAATCGCCAAAATTTTATAAAAACTATATAAAATCCTTAGAAATTTGAATATTTTAATCAAAATACTGTCAAACATTTATAGTTGGCATATAAAGGACCAGTAAGATTCGCCAAGGTTTCTACATTTCAAAATGAATTTCAATCCTTAAAATTATTCGTGATAATTGAGTATTGAATTTGATATATTATTAATATTGATGCATAACATTGAGAGGTATTATGATGAGGTTTTGTGAATGTGTAGGAAACATGACATGAAGAAGATGTTGATGGCATTGAAAAAATTCCTTGGACTCTGGATTGAGTGAGGGAGTGGACTACTGACCTAGATTATGAGTACTTGATTTTATTATGCATGTGTTACGATGATGATTTCAGTTATGGATTTCATGTATAAGAGTTATTAATTATTATATTTTCTACTAGATGTAGGCACGGTGATGCTTGCTAATACGACTCACATATGGACTAAAGGTGTCACACAGATATATAAGATAGATTAGGGAGAGGTGTGGTAGCGCCATTGTGACATCCTAATAGCACTCACACTGTGAATTGAACTAAATGTTAATGAATACCTTGTTCCTTAGAAGTTCACGATGTCGTGAGGGAAAACTGAGAAAGTTTCTCACGAGCATTTTTGAGGGGCATGCAATAAGGAAGATTCCTTATTCCTAAATAATCCCTTGGTCTCACACAATGTTGATAAGTGGATTATTGACTACAAGAGTGATAAAAATTTCAAACTAAGTCAAATGGAAAGTGACAGCCTTGGAGCACGACATTGCATCTTGAAGGGCATGTTGCATGTTAATCTAAAATGAAAAGAGAGAAATTTTAATGTCAAGAGAAATTAATAAAATATTAGAAGGCTTTAAAGGATAAAATGAATAATTGGATTTTTTTAGAAAAGGGATTATAAATTATATTAATTAATAAACATAAAACATAATAAAATCTAAGTCTAATTTTTATTCCTAAATGAATTTTATAGAAAGGGGTTTCATGGAAACAATGATGATTTTAAGGATGGAAATTTGTTTTAAAATGTACAAACCTTGCCAAATCCTACTAATACTTCATATGCCAACTATAAATGTTTGGCGATATTTTTGTAAAAATATTCAAATTTCTAAGGATTTTATATAGTTTGTATAAAATTTTGGCGATTTTTAAGGTAAAATAATTTAATTCTATAGAATTTGGGCAAATCATTTTTAGAATAGAGAATCATTTTTTGAGAAAAAACATGGAAAATTAGCCCATGAGAGAAATTTAGCCCCTAAAATCATCCCTACATGGAAATTATACTAATTAAAATCTACAAAATGAAGAATAAAAATTAAGACATCTACAAAATCTATGCATGAAATTAATAAAAAACATTTTAATAAAAAAAAATTATTTCATGAGAGAACTGGTTGTCAACAGAGTTAGAATCCTAAGTCAATATAGAATCTAAATCATAACTGAAAGAAGAGTCATAATCAAACTCCAACTGTAATTTAGTTAGGAGCCACGATAAAAGAGAAATTGAGGAATTAAGGCACAATTAGGAGAAAATTTATGAACTAATTGTGGAGGTGAGGAAGAATTCAAATTATTTATTTAAAAGAAATTAAAACATGTGGAACTTGATGGAAGTGTGACATGTGTTGAGGGTGAATAATATCTAATTTAATTATTAAAAATTGTTTAATTATGCATGAATTGACAAGTGTCAATGTGAAAATGCTTATAAAAAGAAGGTAAACTAGGAGTAGGGCACTCTATGGCTCGAGGAGTGAAAGGTTATCAAATTTCCTTGTAAGTAGTTTACTTATGTGAGTTGGGTTGCAAGTCCTGTGTAGGTGGAACCCTCTCCATGATAGGGAAAACTTGAGCTAGTTAGATATGAAATTATATGTGTGGCCCCTTTGCAGATCGAGAAGATAAAGGGAAAGAAGAGTACCCCTAGTGTTGGATAGGAGGTACCGATGAAGGCACTTGATTAGCAGGTGAAAGGAATTTCACAATTGATTGATTGAATATCGTCATCAAGGATAAAAAATCTTTTAGTTATTTTATTGCTCGATAGTAATAATATGATACAATTAGTAAATCTGAATGGAGGATAAGACTTATTTATGTATATTTTATTGCTCAATAGTAATAATATGATACAATTAGTAAATCTGAATGGAGGATAAGACTTATTTATGTATTAAGTATATATATTTGGAACTATTGTTGGTACATTAATATAGCATTTGTTTTATATTTCATGAATTGTAGCAAGATTTTGATTAGTTATTATGTATTTCAAAAATGAGTACTTGTGCATATCCCAAGCTAAAGTTGTATGCAAGTTATTTAAAAAAAATATGAGTGTTGTGAAAAACGTTGGTTATAGTGGCATGCAACTTATTTAAAAAAAATGATTTAAGTGTTGTGCAAAATTAGTATTGTGAAAATCGTTGGTGAACTTTTGCATGAAAATTATTTAAAAAAAAAATGTATTTGTGAATATTTCTTATTAAATTGCATGCAAGTTATTTAAAAAATAAATAAAAATCAAGTGTTTTGTTAATAGCACAAAGGTTCAAGTTTATAGACGTTTGTTCTAATGCTATTTGTAACAGAAAATATTGGTCAAACGTATTAAGCTGTGTTGAGGACAACACGTGCTTGTACCTATACTTTTTATAGAAATATACACAGTTACGAAACTCTAACTCATTGGAATGCCTCTCTCACATATATATATAAATATACACAGTTACGAAACTCTAACTCATTGGAATGCCTCTGTGTATATATAAATATACGCAGTTACTTTTTATACAAACTTCCCTCTCTCATTTCTAGTTGCTCGATTACTTATATTTTGAGAACCTCAGACGTCTCGTTTACCACAATTGTTGTCATTAGCAAGCATTGTCGCACCTCTCAGCCTTGATTGAAATTTCCCAGAGAGGTTCCCTTGAAATATCAAGGGATAATTATGCACTTGTGATAATAAACTTAAGTAGAGGTTGAACTTGCAGTTATGGTTGTAAACGGACCACAGTCTACTTACGTTGTTAAGATCTAAAATCCTTGTGTTCTTCTTTGGATGTAGAAGAGATATGCCTAGAGGCATTTGGAGTAGGGGCGTTGTCATGGGAATTACATGACACTAGTTTTAAATGTTACAACTTGAACCCTTGGTTACTTATATGGAACTGTGTAAAATGAAACCTCTAGCTGTGAGAGAGAAAACAAGGTTGATCCACTTCACTCTCCATGTATAATGACCATTGTCAACAATTAGCAACTGCATAGGACTTCTAGAAGAAGATGTAACTTTTAAAAAAACACATGGATGTTGTTTGTTGTTATCGATCTAGTACAATGGGAAATGGTCCATGCAAGGATTCCGAAATAATAGAGTTACTGGATGTCCAATAGAGAGCTTGTAACATACCTTGAAATCAGTAATCTCTTACTCAAATTTTGCCATAAAATTTTTTTTAACAACCAAAATTAGTATATTCAACCTGAGATCTATCTCATAACATAACCATAAGTGTTCCTTTGATTTTGATACATAGTTTGACATGGGCTAAACTCTTGATCTAAGAGAAAATACAAGAAAATATTCCATCAAGATTGGAGAACAAGGATTGTACTAAATTCTTGAAAGGTGGGGTTTATGTTTAAAACTCTATATATTGATGTCTATTGAATCCTTAGTCACATGTGTAATTGTAAATTGTTTTCATATAGGTGTTTTCTTATTACACAACCAATCTTATTCTCTTTGTTAACGAAAAAGGCTTACACCCCATCATATATATATATATATATATATATATATATATATATATATATATATA
>JZKD02S2014381.1:573687-607100 GCA_000966675.3 Picea glauca
GCAAAAAGGAATCTGCATTAAAGGAATTACTAAATTTCAGAACTTCATTTTAGGAAAGTGATTAAAAGCATGAGAGGGGATCTAGGGACCCTAGGAGAAAGTTAAGGAGCGTTTTTGGGGGGGGAGTGAGGAAATTAGTCCTTTATTTATTAAAAAGAATTTAATTATTGGAGAACCCTAGGGATGTGTGACACTTGGACGGTGGAGATTGTTTAGAGGTTGGTCATTAAAAATAAATTAAATGATAATTAAAAAAGTAAGTGGGTCTCATTTTTCTATAAAAGAAAGGGAAAGAAAGGAAGAAGGGATGAACGGTTAGCGTAATGTTACGCTGCCGAATTGTGGTTTGATGGATTTTCTTGTGTGGAGTTGGGTGTATCTTAGCTGTGTTTTTGGAGTGGTAGCTCATCCATGGAGGAAAGATGAGACGCTAGTCTACCTCTGGTTTTTGTGTGGCCCCTTTGCGGCTCGGGGGGCTAAGGGGGAAGCAGAGTACCCCTAGCGTTTGGCTGGGAGGTACCAGGGAGCCTTTTTCAGTCTGCAAGTGGGAGTGGCAAGGAGCGCGGGACGCAGCACGGAGCGCTGGACATCTTCCGAGGCAGGCGAGTGGCTAAGGTATGATTTTAACTTTGGCAAAATTGTTTAAAAAGGGTTAGTGAAATTGTTCCTGATGTCTTGCTGAAAAAGAACTTGTTCCTGGCAATTTGTTTATAAATGGATAGCGTCAAATTGGTTCTGGTGATTCGTTTTCTTTAAATGGTTACTGAACAAAATGTTTATGAAAACATCTCTCTCTCGATCTATTCGTTTTTTTTTAGTGTGTATAAAACATCCTTCTCTGTCTGTATACCTTCGTCCGGATCATTCGAAGATTTTTAGCTTTGACCTGGGGAAAAGACCAGCAGCTTGGTTGAGCTCTCTCTGTCTAACAGTTTAAAAGAGATAGTAAACCTCAAATCCCTCCCTTTCTGCATCAAGGTATAAATAGTCCGAATGGATTCTAAATCTATGTCATTTAGAGAACTCCTGGCAATTGTTATCTTCTGGTAATCACTGTAACCTGACATGCAATTTATCTTCTGTCCTTTCGTCATCTGCTAGAAATGCTTTTGGGGGTTTGTCTGCGTTTTGAGGGGTTAACGAGTTGTGCCTTCTTTTGTTCCTGGCATTTCCACTGTATTGGGCGTTTCTTCCATATGGATACCGCTGCATGCAGTTGCTTTTAATGACCATTGTTTGGGTTTCTGTGTTTTAATTGGCAATTCTAACTGGCAATCTGTGTGCAATCGAATTCTTGCTTTCCAATTCCATTCTTGGGGTTATGCATTTTCAATGGCCCTCCAAAACTAATGCAAATTGAACACAGTCGAATTCTTACCTTTACTCTTCAGTATTGGGGTTCTGCGCTTTCCAATGCCATTACAAAACTGATGCATTCCAACGCATTCCTTTCTCCTTACCTCTCCATTAGTTATGGGAAGTCTGCGCTTAAATGGTTTACTGTGTTGTGGTAACGGTCGGCGTTGATCTGCATTCTTGTTATTGGACTGCGTTTTTATAGAATATTGATCTGCATTCTTGTTTATTGGACTGCATTTTTATAGAATACAGGTCTGCGTTTCTATCTGTGGTCACTGTGTATTGCCGGCGTGGCTGGTTGTAGCGGCAGTTACATCTGCGTCTCCTGTGTATCGAAAAAGGCATGGGTTTGCATTGACTTACCTAAAATTTAGCTTCCCTTCCCAGCGATTTAATGTTCTATTCTTAATACCTCTGCGTTTTAATGAATCCAATGGCGCGTCTATCTGTTTGAGTAAGTCTGTGTTTCCATTTTTGCGCCCAATATTTATGCAAGAAAAAAAAAATCCACGCTTCCAGGCACTTTTGCATATTAAATCTGCGTATCTGTTTGTATTTACAATGTATGTGAGTAGTGTGAATGCCAGCTACCAATTGTTATATTTTAAAACTATGGGGTGAACGCCAGCTACCCAAATTTCGTTTTCATAACAATCATAACGTAAACCTCTACAAGGACCGATAATATTGCCGCTTAAAACTTGGGCCTTTGTTTATTGTTAAATCGGGTCCAATCAAATTCTGTCAAGTCGATTATGTTCTCCCGTTTATTGAGCAAATTTTTCTCCTTAAAACTGGTACTGAATATAACACTTCACATATGTCCTAGTTGTCAGTCACAACCCTCGCATAATTATGCAGGACTCTTCTTTTCAACTGCCCACCGTAGGAAAACTCCCTTGTATCAATGGGTAAGTTACTGCGAAGACAAGCACGATTTTCACAGTTTACATTCGCTGTGTTAGGAATTCGTGATTTAAGGAAAATGCGATAAAAGTCTGAAATAAATCACTAAAAGGAGATTGGGCATTTAATTTTATAATTGCAAGTTAAAACATATTCATTTGTCACTGAGTAACTGCCCTCCAATGTCTGGTAAAGGCCAGTAGCCGCCTATAGTAAGCGATCCATTCACTCTGTTGTCACTATAGTACGCAGACAGCCTTTAATGTTTAAAGCAGTCAAACAATTAATGTTAAAGCAAATTTAAAGCAATTAAAGCATTTAATGTTTAAAGCAGCCACTCTCGATTATGGTAAGGTTTTAAAATAGATTCTTAATGTTATCTATCTCTAAGGATTGTAATTTTAAATATTGATAGATTAGCCTCCCCATTATTGCCCTTAATATTGTCATTTTATGTTTTATTATTTAGATTGCCACCTTAAATTAAGAGGTATATTGTTATTCCAATTTAATGTTACTTATAATTATGATGTGTAACACATATTTAATGCTTAATTGTGTCATATGGTCATTCTTAATTATGTCATATTCTTAATCATGTCATTATTAAATTATGTCAATTGTTATTCGATTATGAGGTTGCCATATATAGGAGATTCTCTTATATATGATATGATGAGTGGTAAACTCTTACCATTGTCATTTTAAACAGGGTCATTATTATATGCTGACACTTTGTTATATGGTTATGTTCCATTGTGATGTTAGCGATATATATAAAGTAGATGATGTGACCTCCTTAATAAATTGCTATCCTATTTTCCTTGTTACTTGTTTATTGATAGTTGGCATATCCAATAAAGCCCTTTATAACCTTGACATTTAAATTTTATTAGTTAGATTCCATTTTAATTTATGATGTATGTGTCACTTCGATTGATCATACCTATCAACATGATGTCGTTTTTAGCGCTTTACTATTGGATCTTAATGAAGGTTTTATCTTGGTAGGTCGTTATCATTGTGTTGGTCATAGCATATCAGAGGTTGTAAATACAGAATCTCGGTCCGGATAGGTGAAACAAATGAGGGGTGGTGAACTTTATGTGACAGTGTTTTATTTCTTATTGATATAAAATAATACATGGTGCAATAACTTGACTTACGTACTTTAAATTAATCCGAGATGGTCATGCAAGAGGGTTGTTCTTTAGATGATGTTGAACTTGAGTGTTTGTTGTCAGTGTCCTTGATGCGTGCATTTCGTCAGGGGCGCAAATTGTTCTTCTTACTATGTTGTACCTCGATTGTGTTTAGTTGGTTGCTTGGTCTGTTTTGTCGGGTGGGATGTAGACACCTCCATGTTCCTCAGAACAGTCGCCAGCCCTGAGACCTTAAATGGTTAAAAGCGATGGGAACCTGGGCTTGAGAGTTGATTATGTGTCTTGGAGGTCCTAACCTTGCAGGGTAGGACGGGCGGGAGGTCAGTCGTATTTAGTGGTCAGTTTTACTTTTCGGCTAAATTTCTGCGTCGTGCACCTCTGCCTATGGTTGTGTTTGTTGTAGTTCTCATTGAGGCCTTCAGCGTTCTTGTGCTGAACTTCATGGTTGGGTTTTGTTGTTAGTTGGGTGGGTTCATACAGTTCAATATGTTGCTAATTCTACATGTGCGCACACACACAAAAAAAAAAAAAAAAAAATTGCACCTGTTACTAGAATGGTTGTCGTAACGGGCAGTCCGTTACAATTCTCCTGTGTGAGGGAGTGAGAAACAATATATGTAGAGTGTGAGTAAATACCTATGGATGTGCCCCTAGTGGATAAGCACTAGTGGGTCTATGAGATCCTTTGATATATATATATATATATATATATATATTGTTCAAGAGTCAGACCTGCCTGTAACCTTAATGTAAAGGGTACAAGTCGGCCTCATGTTAATGTGATTAATAATAAATGCAATAGACAATTCAGTTGATAGGACAAGTCTAATATAAGTAAAGGAAGGTTCCACATTGTGGAATCATATCCTTCATGTGAGTTTGGAAATTTCAGAAAGTACATTTACTTGGGAAAATTGTGCACCTCTCTTGGGTGCTAGTCTTGTAGTGTTTGAGCACCCTCTTGTGTGCTAGGTCTTTCTTGGTGGTGAACATATTTCTATTGTATAATATACCAAAGGATTTGGTTGGGTTATCTTCCCTTGTTGAGAAGGGTTTCCCAATACTTCTTGTGTTCTTGTGCATGGTGTTTCTTCTTGTGATCTTGGTTGCTGTAACATTATTTTCTATGGTTAAGTTAATGCTAAAATGGAATGAACTTCATGATTAACCTAGCCTAGTAAAAAATCAACATTTCTTAGGTCTTAGTACTAATTACTCGGTAGTATTTCTCAAATTTAATTTGGAACTCAATCACTTTTTATAAAATATAAACATATATTTATACTTCAAGTTTATTCATGCCACGTTTCATTGTTAACTATATTTATTCACCATTTATTCGATTCTGGTTTTAAAACATAAGTTATTTCTAGTTACTTTTACACAGTTTTGACATGATGGTCTTACTTAACACTATTATTTCACTATTAACACACCAACCTTTGTTGATATTATTTTATGTATAAGGTCTCATTCTTTTAAATAATCTTATGAAAATAAACCTCGACGGTGTTGACAAAAAATTGGTCATCTATATTTTTCCTCTCTTGGATTAGTAAAAAAAATCAATATTGGAATATGAATATTTTTGAAATGTTATATGTTCATTATAAAGACCTCAGTATCATATTCTCCATGAATTTTGTGGAATCAAAATACGAGTCTCGATTACCAAGATAAGCATACTTCTGTCTAGAAGTCCAATGGAGGTATTACAAGAATAAATATGAAATTTTTTCTAAGTGACATGTTTTCTCCTCCCCTTTCCCTTCACCTCTACTCATTCTCTTATTTTATACTTAGTCATTTTTTCCATTGTTTCATTACTTTCATATTCTTCTTACCATTTTCCACACTTAACCTTTTTTTCCTTATTCCTTTCTATGTTCACATTCATTTCCCTTTTCCTTTATTTTTCCATTTGTTTTCATTTTCCTTTCCTTTTTTGTTTTTTCTTTTCCCAAATTTCACGTCATTCCTTTTATTTCCCATTCATTTATTTTCATTTTTCATATCTTCCATATTTCACATGATCCATTATATACTTTCCATACTTATTCTTATTTACAATGGTTTACCGTGGGTTTGAGCGTTGGTGATATTTCTTAAGAATATGTTTTATCTCTTCTACCATCTCAATGCACTTTGAAGTGATATTTCTTAAGCATATGTTTTATCTCTTCTACCATCTCAATGCACTTTGAATTTTGGCGCCTTCATAATGCACAAAAATCTTTTTACTACTCTTTACTATGTAACTCCTCCAAAATTTATCCAAATATGTATGAGTTACCACAGGTTCAGGAATTCACTAATTGGTGAGGGTTGGTGATATTTATTTCATGTGTTATATGAAAGTTCGTTCGACTGATTCTCAAGACTTAGAATATGTTACAACTTATTTTACTATTATTTATCTCTCCTCCCCACTTCACCTACACTTATAATTTTTCACACTCATTTCTTACTATGTACTACCATGGGTCCGCAGTGATTTCCTCACCAACCTCTGCATTCACATAAACCTATGAACCCACCATATTATTCTAATAATTTTTTTCCTATCCTAAGTTCTACGAGGAACATCTCCAAATGAAATATGAAACTTTATTAACCAATGGGATATATCCACATGGAATTTAAATGGATGGTGCCACATGGCAACTAATTAATGGAGACATGTGGCAACACACAAGAAGTGACACATAGCATGATTTTATGCGATGACATATGAAAGATTCTTATTTGTAGATTGTCAGACTATAGAGTGATAACATGTGGGAAAATTTGGTTTCGTGACTCATCATTGTTGACTGGGAATATTGGTGGTTGACTCAACATGCAAAAATTATTATTATATTCAACAATTTTCTAAGGGTCAAATCCTCCAAGATCCATAATATCCTCTCTTCTTTTTTTCTTGTCAAGTTTATGTGACAATTAACATTAGATACCACTAAGAATATTTTATTCCCATGCATGTGGGATAATATTATTGAAGAAAAGTTGAAATTCAACAAATGAGATCAAAATTAAACCAAGGGCCCACATTTACCCATCAAACTTGAACGACAGTTTCTGAGTCACGATCTTGAAAAGGCTATATATTGAGATGTTGAACTCCACTTGCAACAAATTTCAATGTACCATAGAATGAATACAAAAGACCACAATAGCTCCAAGAAGAAGATGTGAAAACCACACTTTATTATATAGAAAACCAGTGATGTAGGGAAACACCATACAATAGATCCTATTATGAAGGGGATCCTCTCATGTTCACTTTCCTCTTCGAGGGGTCATCCTCCTATTGAGATACTACTCCAAATACAAAACTTCTCTTCATATCCCATTACATTGATCGAACCCCTTTATATACTGCTACCATCACCTAAGAACATTCTACACGAGGAATCTTCTGGAAGAAGAACCTTCTAAGAAGTTCTCTTACATTTATTATATCTAAATACCCATTTATTATATCTAACTACCATAGTAGACCTTATTTAATAATTTAGTGGACCTAGTCCACCTTAAATTGAATGGCCTCCACTACCTCTCTAGCTACCTAACATTCCATTCCCCTTATGAAAGCGTTGTACTCAAACATTGTTATGAGGATGAAAAACCATATACGAGGGTCTCATGGATAATTGTTGACCATAACACTCAAGAATACTCGAGAACCAAGGTCTCATGTATAAATATTACCCACTATGTTGAAGTAGTTGAACTTCCACTATGGACATGGATTCCATGTCCAAGTGCTCATGTGAATTCCACGCTGAAGATATTGGAACTTAGGAATCATATGAAAATGATGCTCTAAATATTGACACTAGTCACATGGATCGAAATATTTAGAACCAAAAAAAATGCATTCACTACAACTGGAGAATAATAAAACTGCAGAAGAATATGTCCAAAAAATGATAATTGTCCATATATCAATCATCGCAATCAGTGTCAAAATCATGCTAAGCATATATTTCTTCATTATATTTGTCCATAATATGCATTGAAATTTTGGATTCTCAAATACATTCCTCTTGAATATGTTGCATTTCAACTTTGAGCTCTTGAATATGTTTCATTTCAACATTGAACTCTTGAATTGTTGTCTTGATGGTTTCCATGATTTGAGAGTGAATATCCATCGAAAACACCACATATAATGTACCAAAATAAATATTTTAAAATGATTTATCCAGTAGCATTGATCTGGTAGCAATATGAGAACCCTATGAAAATTTACGAACTCTACAGTCCTACCGTCGTCATGAAAACCCCCAAGAATAATTGATTTTAAATCAATGATATCTCCACTTCGAGAGCTCTGATTTCGAAGATTTTTTTTTTTAATTGGGTGAAATTGTTAGAGGAACTCAGAAATTCAATTTGTTTTGGAAAATTCAACTCCAACTTCTACATAAATCAGAAAAATCATTTGGTCGTCTTTGGAAAAAACCTTGAAAATTTGCATATTTTAAAATGCAAATAAATTTACTTCCTCGAATATTATTAAGGTGATTTTTTTTTTTAACTTGGGAGTTTCTATAAGGGGAACTCATATATACAACCATTTTTTTCAAATTTTGCAACAAAACTTACAGAGATCGTCAGAAATGTCACAACCCTCTTTTTTTCTTCTCTAAAGAAATTCCACAATTTCTACCAAGGAAAGTGCTCTGATAAATATTTTAAGGTACCAAAGACTTTTTACAAAATACCATAATAGTTCCAATAAGAATATATGAAAACTGCTCTTTTTATATATAAAACTCTTGAGGTAGGTCAGCACCAAACAATGGACCCTATTGTGGAATGGATCATCTCCTATTCACTTGCCTCTTCGACGAAGCTTCCTCCTATTGAGCTACTACTCCAAATAAAAAACTTATCTTTATATCCCATTACATTGTTTGAACCCCTTTATATAGTGCTACCATCACCTAAGAACAATCTAGAGGAGGAATATTTTAAAAGTAGAACCTTTTAAGAAGTCCTCTTATATTTATTATATCTAACTACCATAGTGGGTCTTATTTACTAATATAATGGACCTAGTCCATCTTACATTGAATGGACTCCACTGCCTCTCTAGATACCTAACACAAGAGTAATACCATTGAAAACATATTTTGATGTAGAATATGATGGGATGGGTCTTGAGAGATCAAAGTTGCCAAAAGTTTCTGAAAAATTAAAATATCAGTTAGTAACATTTTTATGCCTAGGTGATAAATTTGTTCAACACTTCAACTTCACAAGGTTGTATCTTGAGATATGGGAGTGTGACGATTGAGATCACATATAAATTAGTTTAAATGGATGAAATTTTGTATATCCTATCCAAAATGTTAAATTACAGCTCTCATCTTTTATAAAGAAATTAATTAAATTTTTTAAATAAACGTTTATTTTAAAAACTCTTATAAAAAAGGGAAAATACACATTTGGAATATTCTTGTATTAATTATGTTATTTCATTAATGATACATTAATTAAAGAGATTTTTTCAAGAAGAAACATGTATGCGAATTTCTAGAAGGGAAAAACCCTAACTACTCAAGTAATTAGAAAATCTCATGTGAAAAAGAGAAGAAAGACTTCATCAAAGGGTCCAATAATAAATATTGTCACAGGGGTAGAGTAGAAGATCAGAGGAAGAATAAGGTACAACCATGGATATGCAACCAAGATTTTGATAAAAAGAAACAAATCTCCATCTTCTCCACTCTTTCTATTCTTCTACACCACTTCCCATAGTTTTATGATTGAATCCCATAGTTGGGCACAAGAATAAGTTGTTGAGTGTTTTTCTTGTATTCTTCTATAGAATTTTTTTGTATTATAATGAGTATTTGCAGCCACATACATGGGTGTCGATTTTTTTTGTAATTAAGAACATTTCTCATGAATAAACTCCAAAAAGAATTTCTTCGGGGTTGATCTTAATTGTATCTTGTGACTTTGGGTGTGAACTATGAGATATTTGAGGTTGAACTATCAATTTCTCTTTTATTATTAATTACAGTACTCTATTCAAATTATTTTAGATAATCAAACCATTCTCTCATATTTCTCATGAGGAAAATTGTACCATCCCGCTCTTGAGCGCACTGAGAAAACTTATTCTTCGAGGACACTTTCTTACAAGTGATCTAGATTATTATACTTTTGGGCATTTGATTATGATTATGAGGCGTTATGAATTGATGAAATGTTATTTTGTTTTATTGACATAGATAGGTGCTATTGACTTGGTTTTCATGAGTGTGTAGGATTTTGGACCTCGAGGATGCAGAGGCATCGATGAAAACCCCTTAGACTCCGAACCGAGTTGGGGAGTGGACTATTGGGTTTTGATTGTTGTATATATGACATTTGTGCATCTAATTAGATGATATGATTATGGATATTATTTTTACATGATTCTTTGATGATGTTGCCTGACAATAGCTTGCCAACCAGACTCACATGTGGAGTAGAGGGTTCATGCATCACTACCAGAGATGTTCAGGGAGAGGTGTGGACAAAATTTGTGCCACAACCTACTCACACTCCCATCGTGGCTCGAACTGTAGATTACAGATTACCTAGTTCGAGAAGACCCAAGATGTCATGAGGTCTGACTGCAATAGTCTCTCATGATGATTCTAAGGGGCGCGCAATAAGGCAGGAGCATTATTCCTTAGAGGCCCTTATTCTCCCACAAGATCACCTGGCAGGATATTGAAGGGGTTTTTTATGTCTACCAAGTCAATCAAGAGGCAAAGTGGCACCCTTGGAGCATGCAGTGCATCCTAAAGGGCATGTCACACAAGAAAAATGGAAAGAGGTGAGTGGCACCCTTGGAGCACGTAGTGCATCCTGAAGGGCACATTGCACAAGGGAAATAGAATGAGACGAGTGGAACCCTTGGAGAACCTAGTGCATCCTGAAGGGCACATCACATTGTTAATCAATAAATGGATAAACCTAGATGGCCTTAGTATGAATAATGTGATAAGAAGGATTTAAAACAATTTCCCTAATAAAATGTTGCCCAGCCTAGGAAAATAAAGTCTATGTCTAAGTGATACTTGTGATAAAAATAAAAATATCTATTTATATAAAAATAAAAATAGAAATAAATAAATAATAATAATAATAATCATTAATCATGTGATGAGAAGGGGGTAAGTAATTCAATTAATTTATAAAAATCTTTTGGGGGATAAAATTTAAAAAGGGGGAAAAGGGGGAAATAATTCTTTTATCACATATGCTAATTAAAAATTTATTAATAAAAAGGGAATATGAGGACACCTATGAGAGATTCTAGGAATGATTTTAGGTGGGTGAGGGAAATAGGAGTAATTAATAAATTAATGAAATTAATTTATGGTGCAATGAAGGGGACGAGTGACACATGTATGGGGAGGAATTTTATGAATTAAATTATTGAACAATAAATTAAATGGGATTTTTGGAAAATGACTTACAAACTCTATGAAAAGAAGGAAGGAGGAGGATGATGGATCTCTTCTATGATTCATAATGTTCTGCTACATAATTTTAGACTTGAATGACTTAGCTTGTGGGAGTTGGAATACCCAGCTTGATGAGGAGTGGTAGCTCGGTCTTGAGGCGAGCTCGGAGCTAGATGCTCTTTGTTTTAGTGTGTGTGGACCCTTTTTGGCTTGAGGGGCTAATGGGGAAGAAGAGTACCCCTATCTTTGGCTAGGAGGTACCGGTGAAGTCTCATCAATCAACAAGCGGGAGCTGCAAGGAGCGCGTAGGATAATGACTCAGAGAAAATGACTTGGGCTATGGTACGCTTACTTGATTATGCACGTAGAGTCTTATTGTACCTCACACTTTCAATTCTATATTTTTAATTGAGTAAGGAAAACGCTGACTTAGCATTTTAACTGTTAACTTAATTTCCCATAGCCTTAAGCTTGTTGTTGATTGATTCCCTTGGCTTTCGAACCTTGCGTGTTGATCGTGTCCTTTGGATTTGTTTATTATAGTGAAGAGTTGAGATTTTCTTTCTCATCCTCAATTCTTTAGTCCATTCCTCAACAGTCGCCTAGGAGCCGAATTAACGGTCATCACTTCAGTGAAAAATGACCTATAGATTCGAATGCCCTGCTTTTTTCTATGTGAATGATAAGCGAATGATATGTTTGACCAACATTTTACCCATGCTTATCTCCACGCCTTGATCTTTGCCTTGTTTTGGTATCTTATTGTTATATCACCTCTGTGTCCTAATCATTCTTAGCCTCTAAAAATTGTGTTTAGTGGTCTCCTAATTTCAACACCCTCAACCACAAAATTTCTAACTCTACGTTTTTTTAAAATGTTGCTAGATAATTTAACTCTGCTTGGTAATACCTTCCTGGCTATTTAACTATGTGTTTATTTTTTTTAGAATTATTCTCTGCAATTTTTATAGTCTGCACCTTAATATTTGACGACGCATTAAGACTGCAAATTGTGGGTGTTTACCTGGAGATTGCCACTTCTTAAGACTACATTCATTTTTATTTACTGGGAAAACTTCCACTCTTAAAGACACATTCGTTGCTTGTGTTTATCTGGTGATTTTCCACTTATTAAGTATGAATTTAATTTTTATTTACTTGGCCAATTGCCACTCTTAAAGACACATTTGTTTTTTGTGTTTACCTAGCGATTTCCACTTCTTAAGACTGCATTTTGTTTTTATTTATTGGGCACATTGCCACTCTTAAAGACACATTTGTTGCTTGTGTTTACCTGGCGATTTGCTATTTCTTAAGTCTGCATTTCAATTTTATTTACTACGTGAATTGCCACTCTTAAAGATAGATTTGTTGCTTGTGTTTACCTGGCGATTTGCGACTTCCTGATTCTTCATTTCATTTTTATTTACTTGGAGAATTGTCTCTTTTAAAGACACAATCATTTCCTGGGTGTTTAACTGGCAATTTTACATTATTAAGATTGCATTTATGTAACGACTTATTGCTCAATGATTGCCATTGTTAATACTGCAATTATGTAACGAATTATATTACTCTGGCTATTCCATTATTAAGACTGTATTATTACCACAATTTATTGCTCTGTGTTTTTATATCCTGATTGCGTTTTCATGGCTAGATATATTACCCTCGCGATTGTCATTATTAATATTGCAATCATTGCATGTTATGATTGTGATTTTCCAATTGTTACCTGGCAAGTTTGGCCACCTGTTATGCTTGTGATTTGCCAATTGTCACCTAGAAAGTTGGGCCATTGGTTATGACTGTGATTTTCCCATTTATTAACCTGGTGATTTTTCCATTTAATCACCACGTCTTCATGTCTTTATTAACTTGGCAATCTTTCTATTTAATCTTTGCGTATTCATGGCGATTTTTGTCTGGAGGTGGCAACAAATTATCTATGTGTCTTCTTGTCTCTTTGCCAGCCTTTTCATTGACTAATTTTTCCTTTTTCTGCGATGTAATGTATAGGTTTAAATCTCATCGATTTCTGTAATGTATAGATTTATGTATACATTTATGTAATGTATAGATTTCGGTAATTTATAGGATTTCTGTAATTTATATGGCATTAAATATCATTGAATGCATATGGGAGTAATTCCCATCGAATGTAGATGGCATTAAATCTCATTGAATGTATATCTTGATTTATATGGCATTAGATCTCATTGAATGTATAGTGACTTTTCTTGTAATGTGTAGCTTGATTTATATGGCATTATATAGCTTGTAATGTATAGTTTGATTTAGATAGCGTTTAATAATAGCATTAATTCTCGTTCAATAACATCGAGGTGAGAATTATTCATAAACAAAGAGATAGCATTAAAATTCATTGAATAACATCAATTGTATTTTATTTATAACCACACAACAACATAAAATGGCAAAAAAGATAGCATTGAAGTGGCATTAATTATAGACATCGATCACATTTAGGATTAACCCTTCTAGACATTAATGTCGATTACTTTTTTAAGAAACGTGGAACACCTTTAAAATGTTAAGTACATCAATTATTTTAATGGATAGTTTATAATTGGATAAGTGTATTTGATTTGGTTAAGTGCCTTACTTAGTGCGCACTATGATAACATTTATAACCTTAGTCACTTGTTAACAGTTCGACCTTCGCACTTAGACGTCTAGCTTATCATTTATTGTATAGGTTTTTGGCGGAGTCAGGTATTAGCTTGAGCTCTTCCTTTGATTGTAGTAATATTGGGTTTGTTCGACCTGTTGCTTAGGGTATGGGTTTATCCTCTTGTCAGTAGCTCGGCTCCTAGCGTGTTAGTTTCAGCTAGATTCCTTGGTCTAGATAGGTTATCTAGCACCAGGGTTTTCGTCATGCCTATCACCTGGGGATGTAATGATTCCTGATGAGGGGATCATTGTGCGTCCTATTGGATAGAGGTGATTGGTATCTTGGTTGGGGTTTGTACTTTCCGTTGTGTTTTTTGTTGATCTTGTAAGTTTGTTGATGGCGCTTGGATTGCAACTCCTTCATGCGTTTGGTTGTGCACCATCGAGGTTCTAGTTATCTGGTCGTCGAGGTTGTTAGGTCAGGGTGGGGGTGTTGTCCCTTAGCTTGTAGGCGAGGTCATGTTGCGTCAGGTGGGTAGTCGTTTCTCCTTGTTGTTTTACACATGTTTCTCCCAGTTTCCCTTGTGCCAGTGCATAGAGTCATAGTTGTCTATTTCCTAATCAGTGTGCATGTGATCTTCATCTAGGCATAGTTAATTGTGTCATCATTTCCTTCCTACATAAAAACAGAAACAAAATCACCTTGCTTCACTTGTAGTCGTAATGTATTGGGGTTGTTTCATATGGTATCAAAGAGGGTTCAACCTACGACTTGGGATCACTACGACTTTCATTGACATGATATTTGATTATAATTTGGAAATTAAGTTGACTTGTATTCATGTAGGTAATCATGGTTAGAGGACACCGCAAAGGTAGACGATGAGGTGCTAGGGGAGGATGTCTAACGCTTCCAACAACATCCACGCCTGAGGGGTCTAACCCCCAGGGAGACGAACATGTTGTCGGGAAAGAGAAGATAGCGATGGATGATGTGGTTGGGTTGATGATATATTTTTAGTGAATGTCTGAGGCACTGATGAGCCGTTTGGATAGAGAGGAGGTCAGGGTACTAGCACCCCTTGAGGGTCCATCACGTGCTTTGGTTGGTATTGGTAGTATTCACTGCGAACACGAGAAGGTCAAATTTTCCAATTTTTTTGGTTCCATGGATGGCAGAGCCGCCAAGGCATGTTTGGAGAATATGATGATGCGCTTTTCACTTAGTGACTATACCTCCAACATGAAGGTTCACATGGCGGTCTTTCAACTGAAGGGGAGTGCTCTTATATGGTGGAAGATGCTCTTGCCACAACTGAACATGGCCATCGAATATGTGTCATGGAAATTGTTTGAGGAATGGTTCCGAGAGAGGTACCTATTAGAGGAATTCATTGAGAGTCACCTCAACGAGTTCAACACCTTACAATAGGGCGGTCGTACGGTGCCCAAGTACAAGGTTTGTTTTATGGAGTTGTTGCGGTATGCTTCACATATTAATACTAAGAAACTTAAGGTCAACAGGTTCGTGTTCGAACTTAATGGTAGAATACGTGCAAAGGTTAGGATTCTGATGCCTCATACCTTGCATTATGTCATCCATAAGGTTCTCATAGCAGAGGAGGAGTTTATCGACAGGGTTCAGAGTAGGACTCCATCGAGACTAGGAGAGAAGGTGTCATTTGGTGCATTGCAGCATCATACACCACCTAGATAAATGCTAGGATATTGTGGCTTCCAGAGAGGATCCACTTTCACTACACCTTGGTGACCAACGCCTTAGAAGAGGAAACCTTATCAAGGACCAGAACATTAGAAACAATGTTGACCATAACAGTAGCAGTTTAGTCTTGTTCAGCAGAACAAACCAGGATTCCAGGCTGGTGGGCCATCATCTTCTACTTTGGGTACCAGGAGTATTGGACTGAAGAAGTGGTGTTGGACATGTCGGGAGCAACACTACCAATGCGACTGCCTAGTGGAGAGGACTAGACAATCTGGATGAGATAGACCCACTATCGTGGTATATTTGGCAAGTCTCATCAGATTCATGCAACGGTGAATAACTGCCATGGAGAGCACCATTCAACTGTGTTGGAGACATCAGGTACCATCACTGACCAGACCCTTAGTATTTTGATAGATCTCGGTGCTACCGAGAGTTTCATTTCTAGTGGAGTGCTAAAAAGGATTAAGGTAAAGGTAGTCGAACGGGATGAGTTTAGATTTGTAGAAATGAATTCGGGAACCAAACAAAATCTTGGAGGAAAGGTTACAGGTTGTACCCTTACCCTGGGAGATTTTGTCATCAAGGCCAACCTATACGTCATAGTATTAGGATCTTATGATGTCGTGATTGGTATAGACTAGTTGGAATCACATGAGGTGATACTCAATTGTAAGATGAAACAATTGAGCTTGGTCAATGATGAGGGAAAAAGATGCGTGATTGTATGATCGAACCATGGAGTTTCCCTGAGGTTCATCTCTTCCTTGTAGATATGGAAGAGAATGAGAAAGGGATGTAATATTTATGTGATCCTTGTGTTAAACGAGAAGGGAGCAGTGAAAGGTCTAGAACACCTTTCGGTGGTGAGAGAGTTTGTAGACATATTTCCGAAGGATTTATCTAGGGTGTCACCAGAGAGGGAATTGGAGTTTACCATAGACCTAAAACTGGGGAATGAACCAATAGTGAGAATGCCTTGTTGTATGTCGACCCCAGAGTTATAGGAGTTGAGAATGAAACTGGAGGATTTGTTGGACTTGGGAATTATACGTCCAATTTTGTCACCGTGGGGTGCACCTTTTATCTTCATACAAAAGAAGGATGGGTCGTGGAGACTCTGCATTGACTATCATCAGTTGAACAATGAAACGATCAAGAATCAATATCCATTTCGAAGGATTCATGCTCTATTCAACCAGATGAAGGGTGCGACAGTTTTTTCCAAGATCTATTTATGATCAGGGTATCACCAGCTACGGTTCAAGGAGGATGGTGTCCCTAACACCGCCTTTAAGATGAGGTTTGGACATTACAAGTTTATTGTTTTACCGTTTGGACTGACAAACACCCCAGGGGTATTTATGATTTTAATGAATGGGGTGTTCCACGAGTACTTGGACAAGTTCATCCAAGTATTCATTGACGATATTTTGATTTACTCTCAGATGACGGAGGAGCATGATGATCACTTTTGATTGGTACTACAGTGTTTGTGAGAGCACAAATTGTATGGGAAGTTTTCCAAATGCTCATTTTATCAATAGAGGATTCACTACTTAGGGCATGCCATATCTGGCGAAGGTATCTCTGTGGATCTAGCAAAGGTCGAGGCCATTATGGAATGGCATGTGATGACGAATGTCCTGTAAGTGCACAGCTTCATGGATTTAGCAGGATACTATCGATTGTTCATTGAGGGAATTTCAAAGATAGCAAATCTGATCAAAGAATTTCAGAGGAAGAACAAGAAGTTTTTTTGGACCAAGAAATGTGTGGAATCATTTTAGAGGCTCAAGGAGTTGTTGACAATGTAACTGATAATAAAGGTCCCTGACATGGACGTTGACTTCTTGGTATGCACTGACACATCCAAGGAAGGCTTAGACGGAGTCTTGAGGCAAGACGATCGAATGATTGCTTACATCTCGAGGAAACTGAGAAGGCATAAGGAGAACTATGTGACGCATGATTTGAAGTTTTTATCCATTGTATACATCTTGAACATTTGCAGACACTACCTTGTTGGATAAAAATTTGAACTAAAGACATTGCAACACATCTTTATGGAAAGAGACTTGAATGCATGAAAACGACATTGGTCCGAATTTCTTAGCAAGTACGACTTCAAGATTACTTACATAAAAGGAAAAATGAACCGAGTGGCAAATGCATTGAGTTGGATACCACACATCTTTTTGATGTTGCCTCTTCATACGAATCTACATGAAAATATTTTAACTTTACAGTGCGATGATGACTAGTACAAAGAGGTCGAGGATTTTATCAGATAAAACATAATGATGGTACCAGGATTTGAAAGATTTATGTTTGACGATGATGGATTATTGATATTTAAAACTTGGATTTATGGAACATCGAACGATGAGTTGAGTATTTTGATCCTAAACGAGGCCCACAGAGTAGTGTACATGGCTCACCTAGGAGTCACGAAGATGAGGGAGAACCTTAAACCCTTCTTCTTCTGGAAGGAAATGAAGGCATATGTAGTCAACTATGTGGCCCAATGTATAGAATGTTAGGAGGTAAAGGCTGAGCATAGACATCCAGCAGGATTAGTACAACCACACGCTATTCCAGAATCGAAATGGGAGGTTATTTCGATGGATTTTATTATTGGATTGTCACTGACAGAAAGGAGACACGATTCGATTTTCGTAGTAGTCGACACTCTGACAAAGAGTGCTCATTTTATTCCTATGCATATGACATATCAGGCATGTGACATAGCTAGGGTTTTCATCAGTGAGATTGTGAGGCTGCATGGCATGCCTAAGAGGATTATATCTGATTAGGGAGCAGTGTTTACTGGACTATTTTGGACTAGTTTCCAAGAGGCCTTAGGAACCCAACTTAACTTTAGTACTTCATATCACCCGGAGACTGATGGGCATATCAAATGAAGGAACCAGATCTTGGAGGACATGCTGCACATGTACGTGATGGACCAACAAAAGAGTTGGGAAGAATTCTTGCCACTGATTGAATTCACATATAACAATAGTTACCAAAGCACCATTAAGATGGTGCCTTTCAAGTTCCTTTATGGGAGACCGTGTCAGACACCTTCAAGTTGGGATCGGCTTGACAATAGGGTCTTGATGGGACCAAAAGAGATCCAAGAAATGGAATAGAAAATGAAAACAATAATACAAAGGATCAAAGAAGCATGGGATCAACAAAAGAATCATGTCGATCCGCACTGTGTCGACAGTAATTACGAAGTTGGCGATCGAGTCTTCTTGCGAATAAAAACGCATAATATTTTGATCAAGTTTGGTAAGGGAGATAAAATATCTCCTAAGTTTGTGGGACCTTTCGAGATTGTGGAGAGGAAGGGGCCCATGGCTTATCAACTAGCCTTGCCTGATTCTTTGATCCGTATGCACGATGTTTTTCACATATATGTTTTGAGACATTATATTATTGATCTTACACATGTTATTGAAATGAGTTCCTTTCTGGTATCGAATGGGGGGCACTAACGACTGAGCCTATCCACATCATGGATCATTGCATTCAACAGCTACGAAGTCGAACAATAGATCAGTTCAAGGTCCAGTGGGCCAACTATTGTCCACACTCGATGACCTAGGAGGATGCATATGATATGTGCCAACAGTGTCCATTTTTGTTTGATAGATAGATTTATGATACTGTGATACACATTATTTTGACACTTATATACTGTGAAACTTTTGGACAGAGTTTATACCAAGAGGGGGTCTATGTAACATCCCGCTCTTGCACGCATTGAGTGACCTTATTCTTTGAGGACACTTGCTTACAAATGATCTGAATTATTATACTTTTGGGCATTTGATTATGATTATGAGGTGTTATGAATTTATGACATGTTATTTTGTTTTGTTGACATAAACAGGTGTTATTGACTAGGTTTTCCTGAGTGTGTAGGATTTTGGACCTTGAGGATGCAGAGGAATCAATGAGACCCCTTGGACTCTAGAATGAGTCGGGGAGTGGACTATTGGGGTTTGATTGTTGTATATATGACACTTGTGTATCTAATTAGATGATATGATTATGGATATTATTCTGACATGATTTGTTGATGATGTAGTCTGACGATATCTTATCGACCAGAATCACATGTGGAGTTGAGGGGTCACACATGACTACCAGAGACATTGTGATGCAGTACGACGCAACCACACCCTTTCTTTTTCGAGACTTCTGTTGTCCTAACTTTCATGACCTCGGGAACTCCAACTTCCCAAGTGTGGATATACTGATGTCTAGTGTCCGTATATCTGGAATGGACGATCACGTGACACGTGTCCTCTCTCTGACGGATGGCCCAGATTTGTATCGGGGTTCTCAAGGTGGACTTACCCGATCTCATGTCCACGGGAATGCTGATATCTTGACTCTCGATGCCTCGATATCCCAATATGTGTCGGGACTTCCTCCGAGACTTTTCTCCTCCTGTTTACGAGGTTAACTCCCTTGTAACTCTCTGCAGATCCAATGACTGTTGGGTCTCTGGATCAAGATCCAATGGCCCAGATCCATCCTCCCTGTGTGCTCCTCCGGCTGCTCCCTGGACGTGGAAACCAACAGTCCAAATCTCTTCTCTCTGGCTAATCCAACGACTGTTGTTGGTTCCTCTTGAGCTTACGCATTTCTTCCCAGACTTGGGAGAATGTCCAAAAGACAAAGGCCTCAACCTTTTCTCCCTTTATCCTCTGCGAGCTCTACGAATTTGAGTCCTTTCTAATGCGTGTAAAAACATTGTTCCTCTTGAGATTTTCTTCAAATCTTTGAAGATTTGACCTCTACCTCCTATAGAGTCTTTGCGCATACACCGCGTTGTCTCTCCTGATATTTTCACACGCTCAGACCCCTAAGGTATTTTGTCTCTCTTCTCTTCTCCTGCAGATGGAGAATGTAATGCCCTCATGGCTCTCTGTTTCGTCAAGCAACCTCTTGCTGAGCCTATCAGGGTGTTCAGTAACCCTGTGAAGATCCCTCAGTGGACTCTTCCTTCACAATACAGAACTCAAAGAGTTCTCTTCTCATGTGTCTGTCTGCACACTGTCTCTATTCCCACCTGACAGAGTTGTCTTTTCCCAGAACTTCCAACAGTTTTGTCTCCTTCTCCTGTCCATCTATGCACTCGCTCGATGCCCACTTGGAAGAGCTCTCAGAATCCTCAGTGATTCTGACTCCTTAAGAACTCACAGCAGAGTCCTTCCTCTATGCACTCCTTGCACCCGTTCAGTGCCCTCTTGGAAGAGCTTCACAGAATCCCCAACAGAATTCTATCTGTAACTGTGTCTCTCCTACATAGCCTTGCCTCCAAGGTGTTCAACAACCTTGAGGTCTTCCTCCCGAGTTGTTGAATCCATCTTTTGTGCCGCAACACGTCTCTGTCTAAACCTGCAGTGTTCAGAAGTGCATCCTCTATGCACGACTATCAGAACCGCAATGTTTTGTCACACCCTCCTGGTGTGAATCCTCAAAGACCTTCACTTGAAATCGAACACACTCCTGCAAATGCATGATAACAACATACATTCATAGCATACAATGGAACACACACAAACATCCACATAACACAAAAATACATGCAAGAAAAACTACTCTTTGTATTAAAATGGAAAATGCCTGTTTATACAAGGTGTTCCTAAGCATGGCCTGTAACAAGGTCTCGGCTCCTTCTCTTTTGCTCTTTACTTGCAGACTATCACACAACTTACTCCACTCCTGCCAAAATGAGATACAATATCTCTTTTACCTGAGGGGGCTCTTCGAGCGCTTCCCTCCAACCTACATACCTTATTCAATTGCATTGAATGGGCTATCTAGTCCACTATCGGATCTAGATCTCAGCCATACAAACATTAAAGGTTGATCTACCTAATGACTACACAAAGGCACGACTCTACAGCTCACCAGATTATACATTAAATTACAATCATTTTAGATTTAAATGAGGACTGTGCCTCTTTCTTCAGCTTTGAATGCACACGCTCAATGTGGCTGGCTGGATGGCTAGATGACGTGGAGAGATGCTCCTCAGCTGCAAAATTCATGAGCTCCTACTCATGAGCTTCCCATCTCAGCTGTTGAAATCCTCCTGGATCCCAAATCATTCGTTGGAGCTATTCATCTACTCCATCTCCTTGCTGTTGTTGTTGCTTCTGCGCTGCTGCTGCTGCTTCTTTTCTGCTCAGGTGCTCCTCACTAGCAGTTTCTGCTGACCTCAGCATCATCCTTTTGATGTCTTCTATCACCTCGTCTAGCTACTCTAATGGCTGGTCCTATTTTTGCAGTCTCCCCAGCTGCAAAAATTTTCGGTTCATGGGTAGATCACTGAAATATCCCATGCCTTCTTCTTTATCTACTTCCAACCTTACCTGTTGGATGTGCATGCCCTACACCTTCACCCTTCTCTCCAAGGCTTCTATCTGTTCATACAGATCAGCCAAACTAGTGTTGTCTGTCTCTTCTTCTTCTTCTGTGAACTCCCCTGTTGCAGTCTTTTCATCTTCCTGGCTGAAAATATTAAGCCATTCCTCAAAATGCTCATCATCCTCTTCTACTTCCTTTGTTGTCAGCTTCAGTGCTACAACTTCCTCAGCTTCCTGGCTGAAAGCGTTGAGACACTCCTCAGAATTCTCATTCTCCTCTCTGTCTGCGTCTGCCTGGGCAGTCTCAAACACCTGCTCCAATTCCTCTTTGACAGTCTTAGTCGACTGTTCTTCTGTTGTTGTTGCATCTGCAACGCATATTTTTGCCTCCTCTTGGGAAAGTGGTAGGAATACTCCAACTCCCCCAATCAATATAAGACTCCTCAGATCCTCCTCTTCTGTCAATTGCACCTACTGATCTAAACTCATCTCTGAGTTTATGAGACTCTCAGACAGTCTCATCTTCTCTGTCAGCTGCTCAGGATGATTCCAACTCACTTCTGAGTTCATGAGACCCACAGATAGTCTCAGCTGCTCATCCATGCCCACCTAGCAATATGGGATGCTTTTGCTGCTCTCCTGACAGACTATGAGATCAACCGATCCCATCTTCATCAGCAACCCTTGCTGAATTGAACTCACCTCCGAGTCCATGAGACTTTCAGATAGTCTCAAATTCTCATCTCTGCCCACCTGGCAATTTGAGATGCTTCTACTGCCCTCCTGACAGATTATGAGATCCCGTAGTGACCTCATATCATTGCCCAGTCGGCAATGTGAAATTCCTAGGCTATCCTCCTGACAGTCTCTGAGATCCTCAGCTGATCTCAGCTCCTTTCCCACCTAGCAAACTTGAATTTGTTTCCTGCCCTCCTGGCAATTCTTGATATCTTTAGTCGATCCCAATTCATTTTCGGCATCATTGAGACCTCTCCTAGTCTCTGGCTCATAAACCTGAACCATTTCTTCTTCTGGTCCATCGAGGTTTTCAGCATACCTCAACCATCTTTTTAACAACCTACGCTGTCTTCTGACCATCAGCTCCTTGACTAGCCATTTTACCTTCGGTTCCTTCATGGGCCATTCACGCATCCATATCGACCTCTTATCCTACCGCATCCATAGTTCAATCTTTTCTATGTCTGCCCTTATTTCATAGAGATCTTTATCCATTTCTGCAAGATTTTCTGCCTTTCTCTTCCTCTCGGCATGCCTATGGTATTCAGTAGCCATGGCACTGTGTCTGTCTGCTCTCCTAGCAAACCTGCTGCTGTCATTCTGCACTATGAATGTTTCCAGCTTCATCCTATAGTCTTGTTGATTGTCTTCTTGATTACTGCCTACCTGCGAACAATCACCACAGATTCTTCAGCGCTCTGTCTCCCTTTACCTCCAAACTTCACTTGAAATATACAAGTGAAGTCCCCACTCTAATACCACTTGATGTGTATCAAAGTGATCTTTTATCTCCTTCTGCCTCCTCCTACCTGAAATATATAGACAAGAATCAGGCTCTGATACCACTTGACGCAGTATGACGTGACCACACCCTCGTGTTTTCGAGACTTCTGGTGTCCTGACTTTCACGACCTCGAGAACTCTGACTTCCCGAGTGCCGATATACTGATGTCTAGTGTCTGGATCTTTGGAATGGACGATCATGTGACACATGTCCTCTCTTTGATGGATGGACCATATTTGTTTCGAGGTTCTCAAGGTGGACTTACCCGATCTCCTGTCCATGGGAATGTCGATATCCCGACTCCCAATGCCTCAATATCCCGATATGTGTCGGGACTTCCTCCGAGACTTTTCTCCTCCTGTTTATGGGGTTAACTCCCTCACAACTCTCTACAGATCCGACGAATGTCGGGTATCTGGATCAAGATCCAACGGTCCAGATCCGTCCTCCCTGTGTGCTCCTCCGGCTGCTCCCTGGATGTGGAAACCAACAGTCCATATCTCTTCTCTCTGGCTGATCCAACAGTTGTTGTTGGTTCCTCCTGAGCTTACGCATTTCTTCCCAGACTTGGGAGAATGTCCAAAATCCAAAGGCCTCAACCTTTTCTCCCTTTCTCCTCTGCGATCTCTATGAATTTGATTCCTCGCCAACGTGTGTAAAAACGTTGTTCCTCCTGAGATTTTCTTCAAATCTTTGAAGATTTGACCTCTACCTCCTGTAGAGTCTTCGTGCATACACCGTGTTGTCTCTCCTGATCTTTTCACATGCTCAGACCCCTAAGGGATTTTGTCTTTCTTCTCTTCTCCTGCAGATGGGGAATGTAATGCCCTCCTGGCTCTCTGTTTGCTCAAGCAACCTCTTTCTGAGCCTATCAGGGTGTTCAGTAACCCTGTGAAGATCCCTCAGTGGACTCTTCCTTCACAATACAGAACTCATAGAGTTATCTTCTCCTGTGTCTATCTGCACATTGTCTCTATGCCCACCTAACAGAGTTTTCTTTTCCCAGAACTTCCAATTGTTTTGTCTCCTTCTCCTGTGCACCTATGCACTCGCTCAATGCCCACTTGGCAGAGCTCTCAGAATCCTCAGTGATTCTAACTCCTTAAGAACTCACAGCAGAGTCCTTCCTTTGTTCACTCCTTGCACCCGCTCAATGCCCTCTTGGTAGAGATTCACAGAATCCCCAGCAGAATTTTGTCTGCAATTGTGTCTCTCCTACACAGCCTTGCCTCCAAGGTGTTCAACAACCTTGAGGTCTTCCTCTCGAGTTATTGCTTCCAGCTTCTGTGCCGCAACACGTCTCTGTCTGAACCCGCAGTGTTCAGAAGTGCATCCTCTATGCACGGCTATCAGAACCGTAGTGTTCTGTAACACCCTCCTAGCGTGAAGCCTCAAAGACCTTCACCTGAAATCAACACACTCGTGCAAATGCATGATAACAGCATACATTCATAGCATACAATGGAACACACACATACATCCACATAACACATAAATACATGCAGGAAAAAGTGCTCTTTGTATTAAAATGGAAAATGCCTATTTATACAAGGTGTTCCTGAGCACAGCCTGTAACAAGGTCTCGGCTCCTTCTCTTCTACTCTCTACTCGTAAAATATCACACAACTTACTCCACTCCTGCCAAAATGAGATACAAAATCTCTTTTACCTGAGGGGGCTCTTCGAGCGCTTCCCTCCAACCTACATACCCTATTTAATTGCATTGAATGGGTTGTCTAGTCTGCTATCGGATCTAGATCTCAACCATACAAACATTAAAGGCCGATCTACCTAATGCCTGCACAAAGGCATGGCTCTACATCTCACCAACTTAAACATTAAATTATAATCAATTCATATTTATATGAGGACTGTGCCCCTCTCTTCAGCTTTGAATGCACGCGCTCGACGTGGCTGGTTGGTTGGCTGGTTGACATCAAGAGATGCTCCTACATCACATTGAGGGAGAGGTGTGGACAACAACCCTGCCACAGCCTACTAGCACTCCCCTTGTGGCTCAAACTTTAGGTTAACGATTACCTAGTTCGAAATAACCCATAATGTTGTGAGGGATGAGTTCGACAATCGCTCACGATGATTCTAAGGGGCATGCAATAAGGAAGTAGACTTATTGCTTAGAGGCCCTTAGTCTCCCACAAGATCAGTTGGTGGAGTATTGACTCCAAGAGTTTTTAATGTCTACCAATTCATTCAAGAGGCAAGTGGAAACCTTGGAACACGTAGTATGTCCTAAAGGGAACGTCGCGCATGAAAAATGGAAAGAGGCAAGGGGCACCCTCGGAGCACATAGTGCGTCCTGAAGGGCACGTCGTGCAAGGGAAACAGAATGAGGTGAGTGGAACCCTTGAAGTACCTAGTGTGTCCTAAAGGGTACGTCGCGTTCTTAATTAATAAATGGATAAACCTAGAAGACCTTAGGATGAATAATGTGATAAGAAGGATTTAAAACAATTTCCCTAATAAGATGTCACCTAGCCTAGGAAAATAAAGTCTAGGTCTAAGTGATACTTGTGATAAAAAATATATATCTATTTATATAAAATCAAAATTAAAAATAAATAAATAATAATGATAATAATCATTAATCATGTGACGAGAAGGGGGTAAGTAATTCAATTAATTTATAAAATTATTTTTGGGGATAAAAATTAAAAAGGGGGGAAAAGGGGAAAGATTTTTTTTATGACATATGCTAATTAAAAATTTATTAATAAAAAGGGAATATGGGGACACCTAGGAGCGATTCTAGGAATGATTTTAGGTGGGTGAGGGAAATAGGAGTAATTAATTAATTAATGAAATTAATTTATGGTGCAATAAAGGGGATGGGTGACACATGTACGAGCAGAATTTTTATGAATTAAATTAATGAACAATAAATTAAATGGGATTTTAGGAAAGTAAATGACTTATAAACTCAATATAAAGGAGGAAGGAGGAGGATGATGGATCTCTTCTGTGATGTGTAACGTTACGCTGCATAATTTTAGACTTGACTGACTTAGCTTGTGGCAGTTGGGATACCCAACTAGATGAGGAGTGGTAGCTCGACCTTGCGAGGCGATCTGGGAGCTAGCTACTCTTTGTTTTAGTGTGCGTGGCCCCTTTGTGGCTTGGGGGGATAAGGGGGTAGAAGAGTATCCCTAGCGTTGGCTGGGAGGTATTGGTGAAGTCTCATTGGTCGACAAGTGGGAGTTGCACAGAGCGCGCGGGATAATGAATCAGAGCAGACGACTTGGGATACAATACATTTACTTGATTCTGCACGATAGAGTCTTATTATACCTCATGATTTCAATTCTATATTTTTAATTGGGTAAGGAAAATGTTGACTTAGCATTTTAACTAATAACTTAATTTCCCATAGCCTTAAGCTCATTGTTGATTGATTCCCTTTGCTTTCGATCCCTTCATGTTGATTCTGTCCTTTGGTTTTGTTTATTGTTGTGAAGAGTTGAGATTTTCATCCTCATCCCTAGTTTGTGAGTCCATGCCTAAGGAGTCATCCAGGAGCCAAATCAATGGTCATCAATTCAATGCACAGTGAACTATAGATTCTAATGCCCTGATTTTTTGTGAGTGGATGATGAGCGAACGATGTGTTTGCCCAGTAGTTTATCCCTTCTTATCTCCATACCTTGATCTCCACCTTGTTTTGGTCTCTGCGTTTTATATCAACTCTGTTTCCTAATCATTCTCGGCATGTGAAAACTGTGTTTAGCATTCTCTACATCTCAACACCATCAACCACAAAATTTCTAACTCTACATTTTTTTTTAAATGTTGCTGGATAATTTAACTTTTCTTGGTAATGCCTTCCTAGCTATTTAACTATGTGTTTTGGGTTTTTTGGGGCATTATTCTCTGCAATTGTTATACTTTGTACCTTAATATTTGATGATGAATTAAGACTGCAAATCGTGGATGTTTACCTAGCAATTCCCACTTCTTAAGACTGCATTTCATTTTTATTTACTAGGGGAATTGCCACTATTAAAGACACATTCGTTTCTTTTGTTTACGTGGAAATTTGCCACTTCTTAAGTCTGCATTTCATTTTTATTTACTGGGAGAATTGCCACTCTTAAAGACACATTCATTTCTTGTGTTTACCTGGCGATTGCCACTTTTTAAGACTTCATTTTATGTTTATTTACTCGACGAATTGAGACTCTTAAAGACACATTTGTTTCTTGTGTTTACCTGGCAATTTGCCACTTCTTAAGTTTTCATTTCGTTTTTATTTACTAGATGAATTGACACTCTTAAAGACACATTCATTGCTTGTGTTTACCTCAAGATTTGCCACTTCTCAAGTCTCCATTTCATTTTTATTTACTAGGTGAATTTCCACTTTTAAATTGATCTTCCCAAGAAGGCAATCTATAGGAGAAGGTGACCATGCAAGCCATAGCTCGACTTTTGGCCAAAAAATCTCCTGAGGGGTGCAAATATGAACAGGGGCGCACCATTAGTTTGGGTGACCAAGCAAATGGGGATCCATACTAGGGTGACCCAAGAGTGGCCAAGAGGTGTTGGCGATCTCAGAGTGACCTCATATGATTAGTGGGAGAAGCCCAGTGCATCCATGGAAGAGGGCACACTCACTTCATTCCCACAAAGAAGAAACCAACAAGGGCGCAAACCCCAGTTGGTGTGCCCTCCCTTCTGCCTCAGAAAACTCAAAGGAAATGATTTTCTCCCTGACAAAGTGGATAGATGTTGTAGGAAAATCTCTCTTTGGACAGGTAGATCGCCTCTAAGAGATTGACCTTAACTCTAGACAAAAAATGATTAACGTGGACACTGACTTCCTTTCAAACCTATCTAAGCTAACAGATGGGAAGGAAGGATAACAGAAGTACCTTTTTATCGATGTTTGTCCCTGCATGCTCCTGGTTGCATTTTAATCCTCTGCTTCTCGCTGGATCCTATGGAAAAAACAAGATATGACCACTTCCTACCCTATTGATATTAGCTTGAAAACAGATCTATCAATTAATGATAAGTTCATGTGACATTATACACAAACTAGAAAGAAACAGGCCAAGCGTGTCATATTGATGAGAATAATGACATCAGTACTTACAATCATAGATGCGAATGCGACAGCTTCGTCAAGTCCTCTCTATCTAACCCTTGCCTGAAAGATCCACAACCTGGACAACAATAGCATCACTGAACACTCTCCTTTGGCCGACTATGTGTTTTCTCCAAGATCATAAGTTTCATACCAGCAGTTCTTCCCCCTTTCCACCATCATAGAGCATGCTTATATAGGTTAAGAGGAGCTTAACCTCTTGAGTTATCTTTAGAATAGGATGGGAACTTCCTCCTTGGATCAGGGATCTCTTCATGAAACCAAGAATTCGAACACAACTGCCTCCTAATCTCAAAATATCCTCCCCCTATTCTCCTCAATGGGCCAAATACTGCCTCAGATTAGGCAGCGCTCCCTTAGAAGGGGAATCAGAGTGCTGTAGTTCTTCCTAGTAAGCTTTGGGGGTGTTCCAGCGCTCTCAGGATGAGCATCGCTCCTTCAAAGGGGGAAGGGGAGCGTTATAACACTCCATGAAGCCTTGTAGGGGAGTTCCAGCGCTCCTAGGGCTGGTATAGGGGAGCGCTCCCCTTCAAAACCTCTGTTTCAGAGCTCTCTTCAGCTGTCAAGAGTTATTTGACTTCAGCAAATCAGTTCTTCTTCTTCAAATCAAGCACATGAGATGTTTTTAAGTGTCTCCTTAGTTTCATCGTCATGGCAGTATGCTCGAACATCATTTGTGACACTTGTGACCAACTTGCGACACTTGTGACCAACTTGCGACACTTGCGAAAGTTGTAAGGAGGATGCGACACTTATGACAATTGAGAGAAACATGCGACACTTATCCAGCTGAGTAATTTTGATGTGTAACAGATTGCCCCCCAAATTATGAAGTTAGAAGATGTCAACTGATAACTGAAATACTGTGTAGATGTCCAAGCAAGGGTATAGAATCGGAGAACCTGACAGAAGCTGCACACAAACATCCAACAAATATCATGACCTATTTCAAAACCCAAGGCAGGCATACCTATTCTTGGGTGATCAATACTTTCAAGATATGGCCACCATCAAATACATTGCGGATCCATAATTGTATTGATAAAAAGGTATAGCCACCGAAGATATAGTGTGGATCTATACTCTGATGACTCGAACTGATCATAGCCATGAAGAATACACAGTGGATCTACGAGATGACAAGACATAGCCACGACCAATACAAAGTGCATCTATGTTACAGTGTATGTGTTCTTTTTCCAATGGAAATTCCTTCGCAGCCTCGGAAAAGCATATATCAAAGTGATCGCCCAACCCAGGGTCTTCTTACCAATCCCAATATGGCACGAATCTGACCATGCGAATAGATGTCTTGACGTCAAACATGGCAGAAACCACTTGATTACCTGCCAATGGTGTGAATCGTTAACAAGTGCGAGGGATATCACCATTAATGTCAATGATTCCCAAGGTACCTTAGTACATTCCAGCGAATGTGAATAGATGAGATGAGGTCGAACATCCATGGAATTATTCGATCAGGGGTCAATGATGTAAACCAACTGTCAAATATGAGGAGGCCTACCATTGAGGCATGTAGGTCCCAAAGTACTAAGTGGTTTCTAAGTCTGATTCCTGGATAATGTGTTGGATTCGACAAGAATAGACTCGTCGACGGAGGGCCTTGATGTATCCTCCATCAATGATGCAAAACGAACATGGATATGTAATTGGCAGATCAAACGGACATGGAATGACACAGGTTTTGAGGCAAGATGTTTGGGATGGCTGACTCCTGAGACGGATACTTCCCTAGAACACTGAGGCACAACAACAAAACATGACATGGAAAAAAACTATGCAGTGGGTATCGTGACTTGCGTCGGGTGACCCAAAGGAGCGAAACGAACTCAGAGGATTGGCTCAGTGCATAGGTTCAATGGATTATGATATGTGCAAATGACAAAGGGCCGTGTTCAAGGGCGAATCTAAGAAGTGTTGGATGATGTTCTCAAGAGACTACTTGGCATGTTCCTTTCAATTTTTCCCCCATCCAGATAGATGAGTACCTCTTTTTGATTTAATGAGCTCGAGGAGGATAACACATGCTTGATATAACTCACCTTCGGTAAGTTCCTCTTCCTTTGTTTAATGAACTGGAAGAAGTAAGGGTTCGGTCCTATATGGGTCTGTTGATGTGTGTTTTAACGAGTCCAAAGACATAAAACTCAAAGGTTTGTTGGGGTTATAGAGTTTGGAAAAACACTTAAAAGAGAACTCTCTCAGTTCTTTTTTCGTACAATATTCCAACAAGGCCAAAAAAGGGTTAAACAATCGCTCGAAAGATGCCTTTTCTGACGTTTTAACGAGTGTTAAAGGAAGCAAGGTCACTCGACAATCTTTTCATATTTAGAGAGTCTGAAAAGGGTTTAAAGGAGACTCCAGGGGGGTTCCTTTTTCGTGTGTTTGTGTATCCTTACAGGTCCAAAAAAGAGATAAAAGTTTACCTGGTTGCATTCTCATGTATTTACGAGCATGAGAAAGAACAAAGACTAAGCTCGGCATGCCCCCAAATTGAAAGCAGGTGGATTAGATCCAGAATGATCATCAAAGGCTGGAGACATGCCCCCCAAGCTTCAATTCATTCACCAACTTTGAGGTTGTCACTAATTTCTATGCTAGATGGAGAAAAAGGATACAGGTGGATGAAATGAAGGTTCAAAAACGATACCTAACGAAAGACTCAACTCGACATCTATGAGATATGGCGAAAGACTCAACTTGAGAGGAGAGGTGATGGTTTCATTTTTTATTGAGCTTGACACAGGAAAATAACTATGCTCAAGGTTCCGGGTTCGATCCCTAGATTGTTATTTAATTTTTTAATGAGCTTTCTACAGAGAGGAAAACTATGCTCGTGATGCCTCCAGCATGAAAGCTAGTGGCCTCTGTTTCATTTTTTAACGAGCTTGACACAGAGAAAAGAAACTATGCTCGTGGTTGCTTCTTGATCATGGCTTCCAAGAGGATAACACTCTGGAAGGGTACTATGTCAAGGGACAAACCTTAGTCATGGCTTCCAAGAGATCTTCATTGGATGGAAGAGAATCACTATGGAAGGAACACATGTCGAGGGTCATGACAGGGGTAAGGAGATCAGGCTCCAATAACCCTATCGAAGATATCACCATGTCAACTATCGGATCCAAATCGTCGGAAGTTGAGGTCATGGGAGACAACGCCACATAATTGACATGTGGCGAGGGCGATACTGTCTGCATATAAGAACCACTTAGGGAGGTAACCCAGTCGGGGCCGATAAATGAAAGTTGATCAATAGTCACAATTCTTCCATCGTGAGGGAAAGATATCACATGGAAAAGAGTGGATACAAGAGCTTTCATAGCATAGACATAATCCCGCCCAAGGAGTAAAGTGAAATCCAAGGGGTTTCGGACTACCATGACATCGATAAAGACAGTTTTCCCTCCCAAAGTTATAGGAAACTGAGAAAGGATCCCTAAAGGTTGACTAGTTCTTCTGTTAAAAGCTAACTGATTCTGTGTAACCGGTGCAAGCTGTGGACAACCCAAAGCGTACCAAGCAACAGAAGACAAAATACTAAGGGACGCACCTTCATCTATCAAAGTTTGAGGAACGTCCCGACCACGAACCTGTATTGTAATCTGGAAAGGAACATGAGAGCGAAGACAAGGTCCAGTTAGCGCACCATAATCAAAAAGGATGGCTTCATTATTTGGAGGGGGTTCCACAGGAGGAGGAGGAATGCCCCCAGGAATGGTAGAGTCTATATTAACAAGAAAAACATGGGCAGTATCAGGCTTACTCTCTAGAAGGAGAGTAGGATCAACTGATGATTGGATCGGATCGACCAATGGTGGATTTGGATAGACCAATTGGGTACTCTTCAGAGGAAGAGTGGGACTGACCGAGGAGGGGACTGAATCAATCACTTTGACATTCCTTAATGGAGGAATGGGATCGACCGATGGTGAAACTGGATCGACCACTTTGGCACTTTTCAAAGGAAGAGTGGGACTGGCCGAGGAAGGGACTGGATCAGTCACTTTGGCACTCATCAAAGGAGGAGTGGCATCGATCGATGGTAGAACCAAATCGACCACTTGAGTTTCATTCTTCAAAGGAAGAATGGGGTCGACGGGTGGAAACAGATCGACCGCTTTGGTGTCACTCTCTAACAGGAGAGTGGGGTCGACCGAGGATGGAAAAACCACTTCGGTGTCACTCTTTTGATGAAGAATGGGGTTGATCGATGACGGAACTGGATCAGCTACTTGGGTTCATGGTTCAATCGAGGAGGAAACTCGAATGACCACCTGATCAACTGGACTGACTGGGGATGGATCCGGATTGACCAATCCATCAACCAACGATGGGTCGAAGGAAAGCTTATGATAACCTTTTGGAGGTTGAAGTTTTTCCAAAAGAGAAGAAGCCTCGTCCATGCGAGTACAAAGGTGAGAGTAATGATTACCTTTATATAACATGCAAGGGAACTTGACAGTTTTCTTCTTTTTACCAACCTGAATATCACCAGTTGACGAGGTATCATCGACATGACCGACAGAGGCTGATGACGTGGAGGACCACGTTTCTGAGACCTGGGTAAGACCAGGGAAATCCCTCAGAAAGTGGTCACCCTTACAAAGGTTGCAAGGGAATTTGGGTTTTGGATTCTTCCTTTTAATCTTGTTGACCTCATCAACACTCCCAGTACTATCGACAGTAACTGGTTTCTTAGAGCCAACATCTGATGTTGTTGGGGCCTTGGTCCTTTTCGGGCTCTTCTTCTTCTTCTCTTTTCGTTTCTTCTTCTTCTGATCAACCTGGCTACTTTCTTTGGAGCTTTCACTCGAAGAAGGAGAAATGGAAGGTGACTTAATGGGCGAAGAAGATGAAAATTCGACATGAGGTTGATGTGTGGGTGGTGTATTGACATCCAAATTATTAGGTGCAATTGAAACATTGGGAGGACTCGGGATCACCAGAGTGGGGAACAACCAAACTAGTAATACAATAGTGAGTCCTGGAAGACTCAGTGTGGCAACATATGGAGGACCAAAGTTTCCAAATGAAGGAAAGATATAAGGTTCCCCAGAATAAGGGGTTCCTCCATTGGTACTCCCAGG
>JZKD02S2014381.1:607150-678340 GCA_000966675.3 Picea glauca
AACAAGACCTTCTTTTGATGATCGTACTAGTTGGTGATGAAATCCAACGTCGCGTGATCAAGTCCAGAAGGGGCGGGGATAGGGTGGAACAGTTACAATGGCGACCTGCTTAACGTACTTACGCCTTGGTGCAAGCTTCCTCGCAGTAATTGTGGATTTACCCTCCAAGGAGCCCAAGTGATTTTGACCAATGTCTGCTCCAAGTACAGTGAGACTTCCCGTCACCGTCACCTTGTGTAAGACCCTAAAGATTATGGCCACTAAGGTTACCAATTCCCAGTCAGCCCCTGGGCGGGAACAGTCAACAGTCCGATCCGAACATACGGGCAGGGTATCGAGCCCGAAATCAACTAAAAGGATTCCAAGCAATAATTGTGGATTTACCTTGAAGCGATCCCCATAATACGATCTGACCACCACAATCAGTTAAACCATGGAGGGTTAGTCCCCGTAGCTCACCCAAATGCGACCTCGTGCGTAACCCCTGTGTGAGAGGGGGATCCCAGGAAGACTTATACGATAACTGGATTTTACTCTCCCTAACTCAAGATGCTATTGTTTGTTTTGAGAAACTTTGGAGAGTTATTCTCACAGCCTAATCCAAAGTACTAAGCCTATTCTACTGTTGGCGGAGGATCCTAGAAAAGAAAAAGTTCCAAATAATTTTTAATTAGGGTTGATTTTTTTATGGCTGTTCTTTACGCAGAGGGGTGCATGGAAGTGAAACAAATGAAATTATGACTCAGACCCAAAGAATGCATTGAATATGATAAGAAGTCATTTCTTTTCAATGAACATCTATCTAAGGGAGAGAGAAATTTCTTTTCACTAACAAGCACTATTAAGGAATGTCCTCAAACAATTTTTTTTTCAAATCAAATCCTGATGCAATGCTAAAAATTTTGAGATTCCTTCTAACATGCACAATCAATCATGAAGATGATTTTTATCATTTTTATATGAATGATGATTAATTCAACACAATGCTGGTTTCGCTAATTATCTTCTCGTATGAATGAAAACCAAACTAGCACAAGCAAAAGTCATACAAACAATACACCCTTTCGTTGCAATCAAAACAAAAAGTGAAAGAAAAGAAACAATCAAAGAGAAAAACAAACTTCAAACCCAAAATAAAAGGTTTAAGAACAATGATCTTAACTACAATTAAGATGAAGAGGTCTGTAGGCCTTTGATGAACTTCACCAGGGTTTTTACTCAGTTGTTGAGAAGAGAAAAACAATGCATGGGTCTCAAACTCCAATCAACAAAAAAACCAATAACAATAGTGAATAAGGCTACAAGATTCAACTAGTAAGATTTTCATTCTTCAAGCAAAAGACAGATGTCAAGGATGAAAGGGAAGAAACATTAGCTCACAAGGTTACTCAGCAAAGGAGACACAGAGGCAAAACTTGGAAAAAGCAATTTTGGAAGGGTATTTTGGGCCAAAGACTGTTGGTGCTCTATTGCCAAAGGAAAGGAGCATTATAGTGCTCTGTGCAAAGCCATGGGGGAGCACTGGTGCTCTGTTAACACCAGGACAGGGGCGCCAGGGTCTAAAACTCCCAAAAAATGTCAAAAAATCAAAAAATTGCAATTCAATTCCGACAATTATGCTGAGTATGATGAGGTAAGGACCCAATCAGCTCATGAAACCAATCAAAAGAGGAGTGAACCAGGTCTGAAACAATCAAGGGACAGAACAAGGTCAATGAGGAGAAAATCAAAACAAGAAGTTTTGATTTGAGGCTATCTCCCCAATGGAGTCACCCGTTTCTGTTGTAGGAAAATCTCCCTGCGGACAGGTAGATCGCCTCTAAGAGCTTGACCTTAACTCTAGACAGAAAATTCTTAACATGGACATTGACTTCCTTTCAAACCTATATAAGCTAACACATGGGAAGGAAGGATAACAGAAGTACCTTTTTATCGACGTTTGTCCCTGCATGCTCCTGGTTGCGCTTTAATCCTCTGCTTCTCGCTGGATCCTGTGGACAAAACAAGATACGACCACTTCCTACCCTATTGATATTAGCTTGAAAATAGATCTATCAATTAATGATAAGTTCATGTGACATTATACACAAACTAGAAAGAAACAGGCCAAGTGTGTCATATTGATGAGAATAATGACAACAGTACTTACAATCGTAGATGTGAATGCAACAACTTCGTCGAGTCCTCTTCGTCTAACCCTTGCCTGAAATATCCACAACCTGGACAACAGTAGCTTCACTGATCACTCTCCTTTGGCTGACTATGTGTTTTCTCCAAGATCATAAGTTTCATACCAGCAGTTCTTCCCCCTTTCCACCATCATAGAGCCTGCTTATATAGGTTAAGAGGAGCTTAACCTCTTGAGTTATCTTTAGAATAGGATGGTAACTTCCTCCTTAGATCAGGGATCTCTTGATGAAACCAATAATTCAAACGCAACTGCCTCCTAATCCCGAAATATCCTCCCCTTATTCTCCTCAACGGACCAACTACTAGCTCAGATTAGGAAACGCTCCCTTAGAAGAGGCATCACAGCACTGTAGTGCTTCCTGGTAATCTTTGGGGGTGCACTAGCAATCTCAAGATGAGAAGTGCTCCTTCAGAGGCAGCAGGGGAGCATTATAACGCTCCCTGAAGCCTTGTAGGGTAGCGTCAGTGCTTTTAGGGCTGGTATAGGGGAGCGCTCCCCTTCAAAACCTTTGTTTCAGAGCTCTCTTTAGGTGTCAAGAGTTATTTGACTTCAACAAATCAGTTATTCTTATTCAAATCAAGAACATGATATTTTTTTAAGTGTCTCCTTAGTGTCGTCATCATGGAAGTATGCTCGAACATCATTTGTGACACTTGTGACCAACTTGCGACACTTGCGAAAGTTGTAAGGAGGATGCGACACTTACGACGATTGAGAGGAACATGCGACACTTATCCAGCTGAGTAATTTTGACGTGTAACCATAGATAATGATATAAGATTACTCTCAAAGGTGGAAGCATGGAAAATGGAGTCACTAGGAGAAAGCCATGAAGGAAGGCACATTGGTTATTCTTCAGAAAACCTAAAAATTAAATTGTCGTGAATGTAAAATGCAAACTCAGAAAAGAAAACAACCAAGACAAATAGCTTTAGAAGAAAAGGTAAGAATTCTTTGTTTTAGTCTCGGTTCACCTTATATATCAAGGGAACCATTTATTTTATATATATTTAATTACTCATCAAAAGTTGAAGAAGTGTTGCGCCTAGGTGATTGACTTGTTCACCCTAGGTGGGCGTTCCCCTAGGTGGCCTTGTTGGCCCAATTTCTCCCTGTTTATATCTAGAAGCATCCTGACTTCCATGAGAATATGCGGAAACTTGTTGCACAATACATCAGTTGTGATCCACTTTACCTGAGCTGTATTTTGGCATTGGCGGGCTACCAGATATGAAGTATAAGTCTGGTGTCATGTAGAGTGACTTCAAGTGTCCAGTATAGTCTCTTTGGCCAATGGGAGTTGGAAATCAGGAATGTTTTCCACTAGATGAGTAATGGTGACTGGTTCTTCCAAGAGGGAAGGCTCAAACAACTTTAAGTGATTTACATTAATGACATTGTGGATTCCTAGTTGTGGTGGAAGATCCAGCCGATATGCATTTTCTACAATCTTGTCGAGTATTGTATATGGACCATATCTGATTGGCAGAAGCTTTTGATGGTGGCATTTGAAGCGCTTCTTATCCAAGTGTAACCATACTTGATCCCCTTCTTGAAAGGCCATGAAGTTTCTTTGTTTGTGATGGTGCTGCTTGGCATGATCTTGGGATGCTTTGAGTGTTGATGTGATTGCATTGTGGCATTGTGAATTTTTTTGGAGAAATCATTGAGCTGACAGTTGTTCCTATTGTTGATGGAAGGTACCTTGAGGAGCCCATGTGAGTGGAATCTCAGTTGGAGATGATGGTTGGAAGCCCAAGAAGACTTCAAAAGGTGAAAATCCTATAGAAGAATGTGTTTCCTTGTTGTAGCTATGTTGGAGAATGTGTAAGTAATTGTCCCATTGTTTGCTACGCCCAAAGTGAGTTTGGAGAGCATGCACCAAGACTCTATTGACAACCTTTGTTTGGCCATCTGTTTGAGGATGGTATGCAATATAAAACTTGAGGTGGCACCCCAATAGCGCCCATATGGTCTTCCAAAATGTACTAAGGAAGCGAGAATCTCTGTTTCAGATGATACTATTTGGGAGGCCAAAATGGGGCCAGACATGACGGAGATAGATTTTTAATGTTTGCGCTATTGTAGTAGTGTTTGTGCATGGGATAAAAAGTGTCATTTTGTTGAAGTGGCATACCATTACCCAGATTGCATCATATTTCTTTTGTTTTGTTGGAAGTCCACTTAGGAATTCCATTGAGATTTACTCCCAAGCCCGAGAAGGACACAACAGTGGTTGATACAACCCATGCTTCTGGTTGGATGTCTTGGATTGTGAGCATAAGGCACAAGCTCTGATAAATGTTTCAACTTGAGGTGGCATGGAAGGCCAATGACAATGGTGTTGCATATGTTGGGTGGTATTTTTGGTCCTGAAGTGGCCCCCATAGGCTGAAGCATGCACTTCCTTGATGAGCAAGAGGCGGTCTTCTAAGTGTGGAACACATAGCAAATTCAACTTATATAACCAACCATCCTGAATAGTGTATTCTAAGAAGAGGGTATGATTGTTCATTGTGGGGCTTTGCAAAGCTTCCCAAATCTCTCGAAAGTCAGTGTCAGTAGCATATTTATCTTTCCATGTGTCATAAGTAGCACAACATACTTCTAGAATGGAAAGAACTGTAGTGGGAGGTCGACTTAGAAAATCATCCATTTTATTAGAAGTGTCTTTCTTGTATCTGATGAGTAAGTGAAATTGTTGAATGTAGGAGTCCCATTTAACGTGCCTTTGTTCCTGGATATTCGATTGAGAGTTGATGAAAATCAAAGGGTGGTGGTCGATATGTAGAATGGTTTCTTTACCCAGCAAATAATTCCTCCATTGTTTGAGTTCTTGCACCAGACTATAAAATTCCTTCTCATAGCTACTATAATTTTTATTTTCCTCGGATAGGGTTTCAGAGTGGTAAGAAATGGTGTGTCATCCCTGTTTAAGTACGACACCAATAGCATATTGTGAGGTGTCAGACTCAATATTGAAGGGTTGGGAGAGGTCCGACAAATGTAAAACATGGGATGAGCAAAGGATGTCTTTGAGCTGAGCAAAGTGAGTAGTTTCTTCTTTGGTCCATATGAATGTAGAAGAAGTATTTGAGAGATGATGAAATGGTCGAGCAATATTTGAAAAAGAGGGAATGAACTTATGATAGAAATTGATGCCACCCAAAAACATTTTGAACTCCTTAGTTGAAGAAGGTAGAGGCCATTGTTCCAATGCTTGTAAGTGAGCTGGATCTGGTTGAATACCCTATGAGCTAACCAGAAAGCCAAGATAGGGGACTGAAGTCTGACCAAAATATGTTTTCTTCTTTTTGACTTGCAACTTGTGTTCTTGTGAGTGTCCCTTGTCCGACTGAAGATGAGAATGTCATCTAAGTAGATGACCAAAAATAGATCAAAATGTGCTCTGAAGATGTCATTGATAAGCCTCATGAAAGTGGTTGGGGTGTTGGTGAGTCCGAAAGGCATGACTTTCCACTCAAAAAGGCCAAATTTGGTCTTGAGCGTTGTTTTCCAAACATCATCTGGGTTCATTCGGACTTGATGTTAGCCGACTGTCAAATCCAATTTTGTAAACCACTTAGCTCCTTGGAGGGTGTTGAGTAGTTCCTCAATCTGCGGAAGGGGGTAATGATTTTTTATTATGTCTTTGTTCAAGGCCTGGTAATCAGTGACAAGGCGCATTTCTGAGGTATCTTGTTTAGGGATGACAAAGGCGGAAGAAGCACATGGAGAAGATGAATGTTGGATGTGGCCAGAGTTGATGAGGTCAACCAGTTGTCTTTCCATTTCCTTTATTTTTTTTGGGTCCAATCGGTAAGTAGGGGCATTAGGTAAGGCATATTTGGGGATGAGATGAATGGAATGGTCAATGTGGCGGAAGGGGGGAAGTCCCTCCGAAGGTTGAAATACCTCTGCGAACTCATGGAGGGGAGTCATAGTTTAAAGAACAAGGTGCATTGTATTGTTTGGTGTTATTGGGTGCACCAAACAGAGAGAGACACATTGGTTTAAGTGTACATGTGGGATTTGTTCTTTGGTAGAAGGGGGTTTGGGTTTTGCTGCATTTAAGATATAAGTGTGGCCTTCTTTGGTAATTTTGTACTGGAGGGATCTGGCTAGATAGATAGCATTTCTTTGGGTTTTGTATGGGATACCGAGCAACAAATATGTAAAATCCAAGGGGGAGACATCACATAGGAAAATATCTTTGAATTGGCCTATTGCGAAAGTGACCAGACAAATCTTGAAAAATAGGAGGCGAGGGCCATCCTTTTGGACCCATCCGAGTTGATAGGATTCCAGATGTGGAGTGGTGACACGATTAGGGCAGTTGACAAGGGCTTGAGACACCAAATTTTTCTGGCTTCCATTTTCCATAATTAGTAAATCCAAGGCATTTTTGATTTGGCAGTTATGGGTGAAGAGGGGTTGGGTGGATGTGTTCGAATCTTCCCAGGTCATTAGAATCAGTGAGGGATCTACTTCTATGGGATTTTCCAGAGGAAATTATTTGGTATCTTCTACTTGGGAAGGCCCAATGAGATCAGTGAGTAGAGTTTTGTTGGTTTTTAGATTTTGGAGGATTCAACAATCTGATGAATTGTGTGAAGTATTTTTGTGGAATGAGCACCAGGGTGTCCTTGTAGTCATATTGGGTGTGGGGTTTTGAGTCCAAGGAGGTGGAAAGATGGCTGAGGGATGGGAGATGGATGGTTGAGAGGCGGGGGGGTTGGTGTAAGGGAAGGACTGAGGAAAATGACCTCTAGGAGTGACTTTCCTTTCTATAGCCAAAGATCTCTGAAATGTTTTATCTAAAGTTGGATTTTCAAACAACTCTACTTCTCGATGGAATTGAATTAATAAACCAACCATAAATTTTAATATGAGTACTTGTTCCAGATCTGGAATATGAAGTAAGAGGCGCATCTTGTAGAAGAAGTCTATGTAGCCTTGCACTCCTTGTGAAGGGAGTTGTCGAAGTTATTGCCTTTTGATCCATAAGGATTTCACATACCCACATGGGTAGAAGCGATTTCTCAAAGCTTCAAAAAGTTGAGCCTAGGTTTTGATGGGTTGTGAAGTAGAGGATTCTGGAGCATCCCCAATCTCTATCAAAAGTGTGGTCTCTTCTTGCTCTGTATCCCACCAAGTTTGTGCTAGTCCTTCTAATTGCAAGGCATAAATCTGAAGTTTTCTTTCCTCGATAAGGCTTGGACATGTATTGAAATAGGTGGATATGCTACGAATCCAAGAATCCACCATTTCACCATTTGTTTTCTCAACAAACTTGGGTAGTTGGACTCGAGTGTCCAACCAGAATTGATCTGGATTGTTTTGTTGTTGGATTATGAGTATCTCATCAAGGATAGAGGCAAGATCTTGGATGGGATTTGATGTGTTGGAATCTGAGTTGACTGCCAAAGGATATTTTCATGGAGGCATTGTGAGGCTAGTTGAAGAGAAAAAGTGCCCCTAGGTTGCGATGTTGAATAGAGAACTCTGTCTTGAGAACAAAGGAATAAAAAAACTGAGGCAACGGATCCTGAACTAGTCTAGACAGAGAGATCTGTATTGTTTTAGATCTACGGAGCTCCTCTCTATGGCAATGGATATCTGGGTGCCCTTGGGGCTTATGACATCTATGGATCTTCTTGCATAAAATGGAAACCCTGGAATGGACAAACTCTGGATTATTTCCTGAAAACCCTAGAAAAAATTTGGCTCAATCTTCAAAAATGAAATATTTTCCATGGATATTGAGGATATTATACCAATTGATCTACCCAATAAAGCGATCTATAGGAGAAGGTGGCCACGCAAGCCATAGCTCGACTTCTGACAAAAAACTCTCCTGACAGAGTGGCTAGATAATGAGATAAGCTTCCTCTCAGAGGTGGAAGCATGGAAAACAAAGTCACTAGGAGGCATCCATGAAGGAAGGTGCACTGGTTATTCTTCAGAAAACCTAAAAATAAAATTGTCGTGAATGTAAAATGCAAACTCAAAAAATAAAACAACCAAGACACACAACTTAAGAAGAAAAGGTAAGAATACTTTATTTTAGTCCCAGTTCACCTTATATACCAAGGGAACCATTTATTTTACATATATTTAATTACTCATCAAAAGGTGAACAAGTGTTGCACCTAGGTGATTGACTTGTGTGCCTAGGTGGGCATTCCCCTAGGTGGCCTCCTTGGCCCATAAAGACACATTTGTTTCTTAGGTGTTTAACTGGAGATTTTCCATTATTAATAATACATTTATGTAATGACTTATTGCTCTGTTATTTCCATTGTTAAGATTGCAATTATGTAATGAATTATATTACTCTCGCGATGCCATTATTAAGACTATATTATTACCACAATTTATTGCTCTGCATTTTTATATCCTATTTGCATTTTCATGGCTAGATATATCATATATTACTTTGGCAATTGCCATTATTAAGAATTCAATCGATGCATGTTATGAATGCGATTTGCCAATTGTTACCTGGCGAGTTTGGCCACCTATTATTCCTGTGATTGCCAATTTTCACCTTGCGAGTTGGGCCACTGTCTATGACTGTGATTTTCCCATTTATTAACCTGACGATTTTTCCATGTAATCATTGCGTCTTCATGTCTTTATTAACGTTGTGATTTTTCTATTTAATCTTTGCGTCTTCATGGTGATTTTTGTGATGTGGTAACAAATTATCTCTACATATTCTTGTCTCTTTGTCATCCTTGTCATTGACCACCTTTCCCTTTTCCTACGATGTAATATATAGCTTTAAAGTCATTGATTTCTGTAATGTATAGATTTCTGTATAGATTTTTGTAATGTATAGAATTCGGTAATGTATAGGATTTCTATAATGTATATGGCTTTAAATATCATTGAATGCATATGATAGTAATTCCTGTTGAATGTAGATGGAATTAAATCTCATTGAATGTATAGCTTGATTTATATGGCATTAGATCTCATTGAATGTATAACAACTTTTCTTGTAATGTGTAGCTTGATTTATATGGCATTATATAGCTTGTAATGTATAGATTGATTTATATGTAATGTATAGCTTGATTTAGATAGGGTTTAATAATAACATTAATTCTCGTTGAATAACATCGAGGTGACAATTATTCATAAACAACAAGATAGCATTAAAATTCATTGAAGAGTGTCAATTGGCTTTTATTTATAACCACATAAAAACATAAAATGGCATAAAATATAGCATTGAAGTGGCATTAATTATAGACATTGATCACATGCACGATTGGCCCTTCTATACATTAATGTCGATTATTTTTTTAAGCACCATGGAACACCTTTAAAATGTTAAGTAGATCACTTATTTTAATGGATAGTTTATAATTGGATAAACATATTTTATTTAGTTAAGTGCCTTTATTAGTGTGCACTATGATAACATTTATGAACTTAGTCACTTGTTAACAGTTCGACCTTCTCATTTAGATGTCTCGCTTATCAGTTATTGTACGGGTTGTTGGCGGAGTCGGGTATTATCTTGAGCTCTTCCTTTGATTGCAGTCATCTTGGGTCTGGTCGACCTATTTCTTGGGGTATGGGTGTAACCTCTTGTCAGTACCTCGAATCCTAGCGAGTTGGTTCCAGCTAGAGTCCTCGGTATAGATAGGTTATGTAGCGACAGGGTTATCATCGAGCCTATTTCATTGGCACTGCATGATTCCTGATGAGGGGATCATTGTGTGCCCTATTGGATAGAGGCGATTGATAACTTGGCTGGGGTATGTACTTCCCATTGTGGGTTTTGTTGATCTTGTAAGTTCATTGATGGTGCTTGGGTTACAATGCCTTCATGCATTTGGTTGCGCACCATATAGGTTCTAGTTATCTGGTCATTGAGGTCGTTGGGTCAGGGTGGTGGTGTTGTCCCTTATCTTGTAGGCAAGTTCATGTTGTGTCGGGCTGGTAGTCATTTATCCTTGTTGTTTTACATATGTTTCACCCAATCACCCTTGTGCCAGTGTGTGGACTCATAATTGTCTGTTTCCTAATCAGTGTGCATGTGATATTTGTCTAGGCATGGTTAACTTGTCGCTATCGCCTTCCTACATAAAAACAAAAAAAAATTGCACCTTGCTTCGCTTGTAGTCGTAATGTATTGAGGTTGTTACAAAAATATGGATGTATATATATATTATTAAGAATATTTTGTGTCATGTTGATCACAATTTGAATCCCTCCTTCAATATTTTCTTATCGTAAAAATACTTTTGTTGCACATAAAAATGATATTGGGTTATTGAAGAGCCATTTTAATATAAATCTAGGAAATAAAGATTTGGGATTTTCTCCCTAGCACTCTGATAAATTGTGAAGCAAGAAATGTAGAGAGAAAGAATAGAGCAGAAATAGTATCCAGTATATTGTGAATGTAAGGATAAAGTACAATGAGAAGAGTTAATGAAGAAGTGATGTGCAAAAGGAAAATAGTTGAGCTAAATAGGATCAAGCAAATCAAGAAAAGAAATTACAGCTGGTCAGGACAACTGGCAGTGTACAGTCATCTTGTTGAGGTTAAATTATATTTAACACTCCCTCTTAAACTCAACAGTTACAAACATCAGCACTGATTATGCCCAAGTGTTGTCTCTGAAAATCAAAAATAGATTTTCCCAGTGGATTTGTGAATATATCTATGAGCTAATCTTGAGAACCACATAATTGGAGTGCAATGTCACCATTATTGATGAGCTCGTGGATGAAGTGAATGCAAGTGTCAATGTGTTTGATTTTATTGTGAAACACATGATTTTTGGATAGAGAAATTGCTGAGGTATTGTCACAGAAGATAGGAGTTGGATCATTTTCTGTATGTGACATATCTTTCAATATTCTTCTCAGCCACACAGGTTGACAAAAAGCTGAAGTAGCGGCAACATGCTCTTCCTCTGTAGAAGATATTGAGACAATTGGTTGCTTCTTTGATGCCCATGAAATCGGGTTCGAGCCCAGGTGAAAATCATGTCCTAAGGTGCTTTACCCGTCATCTAGGCTGCCTGAAAAATCACTGTCTATGTAACCAAATAGTTGATTACTATGAGATTTAGTCTACCGTAAGCCAAAATTGAGAGTTCCTGCAACATATCTCATAATTTGTTTCACCATTTTCCAGTGAGAATCTTTGGGAGATTCCATGAATCTGGAAATAAGGCTAGCTGCATACATAATATCAGGCCTAATTGTTGTAAGATACAACAAACTGCCTACTAAACTTTTGTACAGGGTAGGGTCCACTATAGGGCCTTCATCTTTCTTGCTCAATTTTATGCCTAGAGGTATAGGGGTTTCTGTTGTATAGCATTCTTCCATGCGAAATCTTTTGATGATGTCTGCTGCATACTTTTTCTGACAGACAAAAATTCCTTTGGTTGATTCATCAACCTCAATCCCCAAAAAATATTTCATGATGCCAAGATCTGTCATCTCAAACTCAGATTTCATGGCATGTTTAAAACTTGTTAACTCAAGATTTCCAGTATATATCATGTCATCAACATATAAACATACAATAAAAATTTTACCATGCTGATCAGTTTTGGTGTAGAGAGTTGGCTCATTTTGACTTCTGCTGAGACCACTTTTGATCAGATAAGTGTCAATTTTGTTGTACCAAGCTCTTGGATCTTGCTTTAAGCCATACAAGGCTTTCTTCAACCGATATACTTTGGTTGGCTGCTCTTGGCCTTCAAATCCAAGTGGTTGATCGACATAAACTTCTTCTTCTAAGAAACCATTTAGGAAGGATGACTTGACATCCATCTGGTATACTTGCCATTTATGTTGGGCTGCTATGGCCAATAGAGTTCTGACAGTGTCTAACATTGCTACTGGAGAAAAAGTTTCACCATAGTCAGTACCAGGTTGTTGTGAGATTCCTTTGGCAACAAGTCTTGCCTTGTGTTTTTCGATCTGCCCTTTTTCATTGAGTTTAGTTTTGTAAACCCACTTGACACCAATACTTTTCTTATGACTTGGCAAATCAACCAGATCCCATGTCTTGTTCTTCTCAATGGAGTCAATTTCTTGATTCATGTTTGAACCCAATGTGGCTCCTTAGCGGCTTCCTTAAAATATGTAGGTTGACATGACATTAAAGAAAAAATGTTGTGCTATTCAAAGTCATCCAACTACTGATGGATTTCTCTCAAAATTCGAGTTCTCTGATTTTGAATTTCAGAAGATGAGTCTCTGCTTGAAGTTGAGTTATCCTGAGAATTTTCAGATTGTCCTTGTACCTGCAATGTTGGAAGAACAGGTAGAGGCATTTGTTGTCCTGAATTTTGTGTGTTTTCAAAACTTGGCATCAATGGATTTTGACTATCCAGTTGCTGATTTTCTGATTCATTCCAGAATTGATTTTCCAAAAATTTTACATCTCTGCTGAGAATTAATTTCTTGGAGATTGGATTGTAAAGCCTGTAGGATTTAGATGTTTCACTATATCTAGTAAAGATACATTTCTCACTTCTGTCATCCAGTTTCTTCCTTAATTCAGAAGGTATGTGAGTGTATGTTATGCATCTAAATGTCCTTAGATGTGCAACATTTAGATTTGTCCCACTCCATGCTTCTTGAGGGACTTTCATCTTTAGACTTGTGGTTGGAGATCTATTCAAGAGATAAATTGAGCATGCTACTTCTTCAGCCCAAAAAATATTTGACAAACTTTTCTCTTTGAGAAGTGTTCTAGACATATTCATTATTGTATGGTTTTTCCTTTCAGCCACTCCATTATGTTGTGGAGTATACCTAGTTGTTGTTTGCATGATAATGCCTTGTGATTTGCAGAAATTTGAAAATTCATTAGAGTTGTATTCTCCTCCTCCATCGGACCTAAGTGCTTTTATATATTTGCACTCTGTTTTTCAACTTCTGCCTTGAATTCTTTGAATTTTGCAAAAGTTTCAAACTTGTGTCTAAGAAAATAGATCTAGATTTTTATGCTAAAATCATCAATAAACATTAGAAAGTAAAAGCTACCACGTATTGACTATATTGCATTGGTCCACATAGGTCAGTGTGAACTAGTACGAGATGTTGTTTGGCTTGATTGGATGACTGTGGAAAATTAGTTCTCTTATGTTTTCCAAGTATGCAAGACTCACATGGGGAATTTTGTTCTTTGAAGATGGGAAGAGCTTTGACCATGGAGTTCTTCTGAAGAAGACTTAGACTCTTAAAGGGTAGATGTCCAAATCTTGTATGCCAAACCATTGTTTCATTTAGGGTGGATGCACTTTGTGCATATGGTTGAATCAAATTTGCAGTTGTGAGTGTAAGGGGAAACATCCTATTCTGATTCATCTATATTTGAGAAATCAATTTTCTGCTTGGGATTTTGTCATATATCTTGCAAGATGCTCCCTCAAAGAGTACCTTATATCCATATTCAATGAGTTGTCCTACACTTAGCAGATTATGTTTCATATCTGGAACATGATAGACATTGTTTATGTCTTTCTTTTCATTTTGTTTAGTAAGAATATGTACAGTTCCTTTGCCTTGAACTTTGATTAAGGAATCATTTCCAAGTGTAGTATCAGATGAGATTGAATAATCAATGCATGAAAGTAAATCTTTGTTACCTGTCATGTGATTGTTGCATCCACTATCTAGCAACCAGAGATCTTTAGGTTGTTCTTCAGTCTTGTGGAATGAGAGAAACATACCTTTTGAGGTTTCTCCCCTATGATTTGACACATGTGCACTTCCTGAGAGATGAGTTGCCTGCTTCTTCCGGCATTCAAATTCATAGTGCCCATATTTTTTGCAATAATAGCATTGTATGCTTGATTTTTCATTTGATCTTATCCCTCTACCTCTTTGAGGCTGAAAATTATGATTCTGGTGTTGTTGTTGTTTACCTTGGAAATTTTGATGCTGGCTATGTTGTCTGTTACCTCCATTCGAGTGTTGGTCACTTGTAGTGCTCCCTCGTCCTTAGTGATCTCTGCCTCTTCCTCTTCCTCTGCCTCTGCTGAAGGAGAATTGAGTTTTGAAGGCATTGGCGATTGACTCATCTGTGAGATGCAGTCTGGTCTCATGTGTCACTAGGGAACCAGTTAGTTCATTTGTTGAAAAACGTGATAGATCCTTGGATTCAAGGATTGTTGTAACAACCATTGAGAATTTCTTTGGTAAACTTCTGAGGACTTTCTCAACAATGCGTTGATTAGTGATGGCTTCACCAGTCAATCTGATCTGGTTCACGATTCCAGTGCCTATGATTTTTGAGAAAATCGAATCATCCACAGAATTTTGAATCCATAATTTTGCTTTATTTTCTTTGTTCCTCTGAATTGCCTGAGCAATTCTCTGTTGGTTTGTCATGGTGGAAAGGTCTACTGGATCTGGTTCCACATATCCAGGATCCACTGGATCCCAGCACTCTTCTGCTTGCAAGAAGGATTTCATTCGAAGAGACCAAAACTCATAGTTCTTTCCAAGAAGAATTGGACCTTGAGTTGGTCCTAAATTGCTAAACGTCGCCATATTTAAAGAATTTGAACAAAACAGAAAAAAAAAATTGGAAAAATTTTGTGTTTACCTATTTCTTGTGCTTAAACCAGGTCTGCTGATTTACCTGTCCCTCAATTTTCCAAAATTTGAAATATCCTGACGCTTATTCAAATGCCTTTTCAAGATTTCATGTTTCGGGACTTCCTGTTTCCCGATGTCAAGAGTCCTTGACCCTTCATCCTTCCAATCTCTGAAATGTCGATTTGCCAAAATGGATTTAACAACAATTAGCCCCAAGGCTATACCTCTGGTCCATGTTATCACTTACCATATGACCGCTGTCCTATTTCGGGGTTTTATGATGCAAAGTGCCCGACCTCGTATCCTCTAGACTACCGAAATCCCGATTCCCAAAAAACCGATATGTCTATGCCCCAACTTCTTCCTTCTTTTGCTATTTCAGAGTTTCCAATTCCAAAATGCTTGGCTCTCTTGGTCTTCAGTATTCCTGAAATGTCGAATTCCGGTATCCCAAAATTTCTTTACCCGGTCTTCTCCTTTCGTGCTTTCAGGACTTCAGATGTCGAAATGCCTAGCCTTGTCTTTGGAACTCTCGGTATGCGAAGTGCCGAGATTTTCCTTTGGACAATTAACGGTCTAGATCCTCTTATGATCTGATGGTCCAGATCCTTTTGGGATTTTGCGAATTGGTATTTCGCGACTCTTGACTTCTTGTCATGTTGTTCTCCAAACTACGAACTCTGAAATGCCGAGATTTGATGGCGTAAGGATATGCTGCCACCTGTCCTCTGAGATGGATGATTCATGATTTTTTTAGGATTTCGCGGGTTACGAAGTCGAAAGACTCCACTTCCTTCTGCTAAGAGGAGGTTTAAACCTCGCACACCTTTCCTGGATCCGTCGGCTTATGGACCTTGGTGCTAAATCAGACAGTTCATATCTTTCTTCCTTCGCTTTCATCCAACGGCTCTCAAGCCACCGCGCTTCAGATCCAATGGTCTAGATTCCTTCGGGATTTCGCGGACTAGAAGTTTGAGAGGCAGCGACTCCACGACCCCTTGCTACTCCAAGTCCCAAATTCTGAAATGCCAAAATTACCTTTGGACAATTCAATGGTCCAGATCTTCCTGTGATCTAACGGTCCAGATCCTTTCAAGATTTCATGAATCATAATTTCGCATTTCGGGGTATGGAGTGCAGTCTCCTTTGCTCGTCCAACTCCTAATTCTTGATTTCATGATAGCATTAGATCGACGACTCACAATATTTCTTGATCCAACGGTCTAGATTGCGTCATGATATCACGATTCACGAATTCTCACCGCAGTCTTTTGACTTCTACTTCCTGCGAGTCAGTGAAATGTCGAGATCTCGCCGTGTGTTCCTTGATGGACGGTCCTAATGATTTCGTGACTTCACAATTCAAAATTTCTCCTGTGCGCTCCAGAAGAATAATCCCCATGCACTTTCTCACGGATCCGACGACTGTCGGTCCTTTGCGCCAAATCTGACGGTTGAAAATCTTCTATTGTTTATGCGCTCTCCTCATCCTTGCTGCAGTCAATTTGCACCTTAGGTCTGTTCGCAGGTCCGATCTTACGGTTGCAACTACTCGTTCTTGGGTGCTTTCACAATTTCTTTACTGTTCTTGCAAAGAGTTTCTACTGAGGAAAGAAATTTGTGAATCTTTCAAAGATTTGAAAGAATTTCACAAGTTCTTTGAAGCTTATTGTTCTCTACTGCAATCTTTGACGGATTTGAGATATTTCCTAAAATTCTTTAAATGTTCTTGCCTCCTACAACTCTTCTTCAAGAATTTTTGACATATCTGAAATTGTTCACGATTCTTTAAACTTTCTTCTTCCATAGTTTCTTCTTCCTCGATCTTTTTGAGCATAGGGCACTCTGCTTCCTCGTGCGTGCTTTCTGCTACGATCTTTTGAGCGAAATGCGGACAATGACTTTCTCTTTAGACATTGTGAAGTAGCTCGTGTCCTGTGCTCTCTTTCACAGTGTAAGCTTTGTGTTGTTTGAGGATCGGGTTGCTCTACAGGCTGTGTGGGGAGGCTTACAACTGGTGCTCTGATACCATGATAAATTGTGAAGCAAGAAATACAAAGAGAAAGAATAGAGAAGAAATAGTATTCAGTATATTGAGAATGTAAGGAGAAAGTACTATGAGAAGAGTTAATGAAGAAGTGATGTGCAAAAGGAAAATAGTTGAGCTAAATAGGCTGAAGCAAATCAAGAAAAGAAAGTACAGCTTGCTAGGACAGCTAGCAGTGTACATTCAGCCTATTGAGGTGACATTATATTTAACACACTCTCCATATTCCAGGATATTAAAATATATATCTTTTAGCCAAAGAGCATAACCACCTCTCTAAAAACAAAGGGGGACTAATTTCCTCATGAGGTTGACATTTCGATCCTAACAAATTCAAGCGTCAACATGGGGCTTTATATATACCGTTTATGTAATTTATCTTTGTTTTCGAGTGACCCAATTCATTTCTTCTCACGATTAAATTAACTTAATGTCATTACATCAAATTTATTTATGTCAAGACTTGCTCACTAAAGATGGATATTACCATTACTACCTTAGATCCAGACTTAAGTAGGTTGGGGTTCTTTAATGTATAACACTTATACGGGTATGTATATATTTGGCTTATATTTCCGGCATTAAACTCATGTGTGTCGAATCCAATATAATCTCCTTAATATTCATTATTTTTTTTATTCATAGAATTTGATGCGTTTACATTCTTCCCATATTTATTTTCATATTGTGAAATTTATATTTCTGATATTTATGATCAACGCTTCAATTTGTTTATTTTTTATAGTTTGTAAATGATCTATCATTATTTGAATAGATACGGTAATCTAATGATGGTTCCTCTCTCACTATGCGAGAACCCATCAGGTTGTGTTCGTTATATGGGTCCTCTCTCACTATGCGAGGAACCCATTAGATTGTGTTCATTATCCTTCTTCCTTACGCAAGAGATAAAACTTCTTCTTCTAATGTGGATTGAGCGATTATGACAGGTCTAAGTATTAACACCCTAGCTTTCATTTATTTATTTTCACATTGTTTTATCTTAGTAATTTAAGATACAAATTTTTCACTTGTATAACCCATCCTTTCAGGTGATACCATTGTTGTTCAAGTAGAATATGAAGACATAAGGCTGAGAAAGGTATTCAAGGTTGCTTTCTTGAAATGGCAATGGAATGTAATGATAACCTTATATATTAATCATTTTTTGTAATTATTTTATACGTCGTTCAGATGTATATCAGACATTCAAATTTGTATTTGTATTTGTATTTCCATTATAATTTTATCTAAGTATAGCATATTCCTAGGATTCAATAGTTCCCTCTATAATTCTCTTCACGGATACATTGAGATGGTACAGAAAGAAATGAACTAGTTAATCCCATTTTGTATAACACTATGCAGTCTACTTGTTGATGGAGTTTATTGGAATTTCTGATTTATTTCTCTAGCTAAAACTTTTGATATCTTGCAATCCTTTATTATAATTAACTATTACTTGCATAGAGTTATTTCAATACAGATCATTTTCCTTTGAAAATATATTGTGAACATACATATGTGTGGTACTGTAAAATACTATATTACTTAGCTAGTAAAATTAACACAGCTATTGAAATTTAACAAACAATTTTAAGAAAAACTAGGAATAGAGAATGGCTCAGCCAAATCACTTGATCCAATCACCTCCAAGCTTCTTCATGAATCCATAAGGGTGAAATGAGCCTCATGTTCTAGCATGACATTTGGGTCGTCATGAGTTTCCTAACACCTCAATTCTCACACAACAACTTCTTTGTTCTCTTGTTAATCACCAACATAAAAAATTTACCACTCATTCATTTTCTTCCACATGCTAAGTAATGTCCTACCTCCTCACACATGTGAATATATTCACATTCCTAGGTCTTTGTTTTGGGAATTTTATCATCTTTGAAAATCTCTTATTTCTAGGGTGTGTCAGTCACCAAAATTTACTTGTGATACATGTCCTTTAATGCTCATGGTTATCTCCAAATTGTTCCCCACTCAGGCATTCATGATCATCTCTTTTAACTTGGTTTTTCCTTCTGTCCCCTTTATTAATTAAATAAAAATTAATTTCTCTTACACATGTCCACATTAAAGGACACTTGGAAATTCAATATTTTTCCCATAATTTACATTAACAAGAGTCACTTTTCTCCTACTAATCCTAAACTTGAATTTTCCACTTAAGGAATTTAATTAAATTACTAAATATTTGTTTTGAGGGGCATTACATACTCTCCCCCTTGGAATTAACACCATCCTCAGTGTTAATTCTTATTCTTTCCGTTCATCCTTGGAACAACGTTGGATATGTATTTATCATAAAATCCTCCAACTCCAAAGTATCATTTTCAGGGATAAATTTCTTCGATTTCACTTTTACCTTGATGATGACTCGGTTCCACAACATTGTTTATTTCTTATCCAGAATGCAAAAAAGGTTCCACCTAGAATTCACCTTCTGATTGTACCTGTAAAAAATACCAATCAATTACATGAGTAGGTTCATGAACATATTTCTTTAATAAAGAAATATGAAAAACATTATGAACTTTTAAATTTATTGATAATGTTAGTTGATACGCCACTAGACCAATTCGAGCTAACACTTTTAATGGTCCACAAAACCCTGGTTCCAACTTGGCACATCTCCCTAGTTTTAATGAAATCCTTTTCTCTTTAACTCTCAGATAGACATGGTCCCCCACATTGAATTCCTGATGAAGTCTCTCTTAATTCATGTAACGTTTTTGTCTTTCTTGTGCAACTTTTAGATTTTGTTGAGTTTTTTTAACAATCAATTGCATTTCTTGTAACATATCTGGTCCAACATGATTCGATCAACTGGATTGTCCCAACTAATAGGATTTGTACATTTTCTTCCATAAAGTATTTCAAATGGACTCATTTTGTGACGCAGCCCTCTCAACCCGCAGGTCAGAGGGTCACGTACACAAGATCTTTTCCCTTACAATGGCCTGAAGAGCTCTCGGAAATGGCTCCTCTATTTCCCTTTCGGGAAATTTGCACCCACAATCAACTTTGAGAATTCCCACTTGTACTTCAGGAGATTGGACTTCACACTTTCACGAATCCGTTGGTAAAGCGTCTTATCTCTTTATCTCTGAAACCCAAAACGATCAACACTTGACTGTTTTACTTGCCAGTTCAGATTTCTCCCTATCGCGATTTCGGGAGTTGTGATGTCAAGCAACTCATTTCCTTGACTTCTGAAACCCAATTTACCGAAAGTACGATGTGCTCGCAAGGTTGACCTTTCAACGGCCTTCGCTCCATTGGGACTTTGGACTTCATGATTTTGCGATTCTTGATGCAAAGGTTTCGGGACTTCTCCCCATGAAAACCCGAAATGGTCAACGAAATTTGGCTTTCATGTCGATAGTGCACCACCTGTCCACCCTGTTGATTCCTATGGCCCACATGATCCTTTTGTCCCTTTGGGACTTCGCGTTTTTTGATTTTACGAGTCTCGTTGCAAAGATTATGGGACTCAACCTTTGAAACCTTGAAATAGAACCCACTTGTAAATCAAACAGCCCCTGTGGCTTGGATCTGCGATTTTGTCTCTCCTGAGATTGAACCTTTGGGAATACTCACCGTAACTCCCCTGCTCGTCCGTGAGATCTAACGGCTCACAAGACTTCGCGGATTCTCCACAGAGAATTTCGACCGTCTGTCTCTTCCCTTGAGTACTTTTACATGAACTAAACAAAGTGTCTCTCTCCACGGAACTTGTCTTCCTTTGGTCCGACGTCGCTACGCCTTCCTTCAAATTTTCCAAGGTACTTGGCCTCTTTCCTTCCTTCGACCCCTCCAAAGGTTGAAATCCTTCGGAGCTTTCACATGACTTCAAGTCATTCAGAAAACGCATGCTCACACTACTTGCAGCAGACTTTCAAACACTTCCAAGTGTTGAACTCTTTTCGACTATGTGCACTTCCTGCAGCATCAGTCTCTCAATACTTCACTCAGGTTCGCAACTCTAAGACTTTACTCATCCTATGCACTCCTTGCATGGCTCTTGTGCCTAACTACACTTTTGAGGACATGAGAAGAAAAGATATCTAGTCTGAGATTTCATAGACAAACCTTTGAAACATTTGTCAATGCACTCCTTGCAGACAATTCAACTGCACTCCTTATAGGAAATCTTGCTCAGATAGACAAACAATTGGAACTCATTTTCCTTACTCTCTCTCTCTCTCTCTCGGATTTCAGAAATCCAATAAGAAATCATTCATACATAGCATAATAGAAATTGCATGACAGAAAGAGTAAAACATTCATGAGAATAACGTTCAAAGATGCATACACAGAGAATATTTGAGCACCATGAGTCTGAATCAAAACCTTTTTGTATTAATCCAGAGCTTCTGTACATGGAATTCTCACTGCAACTCTCTACTTCTTCTCTATTCTCTTGCAAATTGTTACAATAATACAAGTGAGAGTGTCTATATCTCGTTTCCCTCTTTCCTTCTAAATTGTCTAATCTACACATTAAATTCTATCTACTTGCATTAACTATCATAAATGCCTTCTACCTACTAAGGACGAGAGTGAATCACTCAAGGTCTGTTTACATTTTACAAGTGCGCTCCTTCTTAATTATCTCATTTAATATTGGTGCATTAACTTCAATATAATTTCAAAACTTGCACTGGCGCTTGTCCAGCTGTCTTTTTCTTCTGAGCTAGCTCGCTTGAGATGATCCTGCATCATACTCCCTTTCTTGAAAATTTTCATGGGCTCCTGTCCATGAGCTCACGCACTGTCTGTCCATGCCTCTGAATCTCTGCTTCATTCTCCCAGCTGGCATCTTCAACTGGATGGTCCTTCCACTTGACCAAATATTCAAAGTATTACTTTCGCTTGGTCTTCTTGCTGACCCTTTTGTCCAGTATGCGCTCCATCTACAGCTTTTCTGCAACTAGCATCTGTTTTGTCCACTAGACCTCTCGCTGTTCATTTCCTGTCCCTGGTTCCTCATATTTATATGGGTACAAATATGAGATATTGAATATTGGACAAATTTCGATCCCGTCGCGTAATTCAATCTTGTAAGCATTTGCCCCAAATTTCTTCAAGACCTTACATGGTCTGATTTTCTTCATCTTTGGTTTATTATATGTTTCTCTTGGGAACCTTTCCTTTCTCAAATGTGCTAGAATCAAGTCACCAACCTCAAATTGAAGTTGTCTCATGTGTTGATCTTCTCTACGCTTATATTCCTTGCTCAAATTCTGCAATCGTTCCTTCACCTGGCTGTGAAGTTCCTTCATCGCTTATGCGAAATCTTCTGCACTAGTGCTCCTAGTCACAATCTGTTCTGAATCTCTCAATTCAGAAATTCCTCTTGGCTACATGCCATAAACAATTTGGAATGGACTCTGCCTTGTGCTTCTGTCAACTGAGTCATTATAAGAAAATTTATTCTGTGGTAATATGTTGTCCCACTAGCCATGGTGTCCTGTCACTAGGATTCTTAGCAAGTCCCCCAGACTTTTATTCACCACTTTTGTTTGTCTATCCATCTAAGGATGATAATCCAAACTAAATGAAAAGTTAGTTCCCAGATTCTTCCATAAGATCCTCCAAAAGTGTCCTATGAACTTAGTGTCTCAATCCAAAACTATGCTCCTTGGTAAGCCATGAAGTCGAATGACTTCTTTGAAAAACAGATTCACAATGTGAGTTGCGTCACTAGTTTTCTGACATGGAATGAAGTGTGCCATCTTGGAAAATATATCCACCACCACAAAGATTGAGTCAAATCCTCTTTTTGTTCTTGGCAACCCCAATATGAAATCCATGCTGATTGCATCCCAGGGCCTCTCAGGTATGGGAAATGGTTGATAAAATCCTACATTTTGTTTCTTTCCTTTCGAATGCTAGAAAATTCTGCATCTGTCCATGAATCTCTTGGTGCCTACGAGCATTCCCCACCAAAAATATGACTCATTCAACTTTGTGAACGTCTTTTCATGACCAAAGTGTCCTGCCAAACCTCCACTATGTTTCTCCTTCAGCAAGTTCTCCCTCATGGAGAATTTCGGAATACAAAGTTGATTACCTTTAAACAATAATCCTTCCTGGATCATGTATTTTGTCCATTGGCTTCTACCTCTGAGAATTGGATTCTCAGTTGCTTCATACACCTCCTTAAAATATGGATCATCCCTGTACATGTCCCTGAGATCATCAAAACCTAATGTTTTGACTTTGAACTCTTGCAATAGCAAACACTTCTTGCTCAAATCATCAACAACCTTGTTAGCAGTACCAGAAATATGTTTAATCACAAAAGTGAAATTTTTCATATACTCAAAAAATTTAACATGTCTCTGATTCAACTTCTCCTATTGAGTCACAAATTGTAGTGCATGATTGTCACTGTATAAGACAAACTCCTTTGGGATCAAGTAATGTCTCCATTTCTTCAATGCCTGAATGATAGCATAAAACTCCATGTCATAAGTTGAGTATTTGACTTTCGCTTCATTCATCTTCTCGCTGAAGTATGCTATCGGCCTATGTTCCTGACTCAAGACTGCCCCTATTGCAAATCCACTTGCATCGCATTTCACTCGAAATGTCTTTTAAAAATATGGCAACACCAGAATTGATTGCTCCGTGATTTTCCTCTTTAAAAAATTAAAACTCTTCTCATCCTCTTTTGTCCAGTGAAAAGACTTGTCTTTTCTTCACTGTATCCATCATTGGTGCACTAATTCCACTGAAATTTCTAATGAATTTTCGGTAGAAACTAGCCAATCCGTGAAAACTTCTTACCTCAAATATATTCTTCGGTGATGGCCAATTCTTGATTACCTCCACCTTATCTGGATCCATCCTCAATTTATCTGCAGAAATAACAAACCCCAGATAAATGAGCTCTGTCTTCATGAATGAGGACTTCTTCATGTTTATCAACAACTTCTCTTGCTGTAACCTCTTCATCATTGTAGCCAAATGATTCAGATGTTCTGCCATTGTTTTACTGAAAATCAGTATGTCATCCAGATATATGATAACAAATTTTCTGATGAACTCCCTCAGGACTTCATCCATCAGTATCATGAAGGTACTCGACGCATTTGTTAAGCCAAATGGCATAACAAGCCATTCATACAACCCTTCATTGGTTTTGAATGTTGTATTCCATTCATCACCTTCTATCATGCGGATTTGATGATAACCACTTTTCAAATCAATCTTTGAAAATAATTTTTCTCCACTCAAGCAATCCATCAGATCATCCATCCTGGGAAATGGAAATCTGTACATGATGGTTATCTTGTTGATCACCCTCAAGTCAGTACACATCCTCCAGCCTCTGTCTTTCTTCGGACTGAGTACTGTCGGAACAACACATGGACTCAAGCTTTCCCTGACCAATCCTTTCTCCAACAAATACTGGACTTGTCTTTTGACCTCTCCATTCTCCTACGATGTCAATCTGTACACGACTTTGTTTGGAAAACTGGCTCCTGGTATGAGATCAATATGATGACTCACACTTCTAATCAATGGTAACGAATGAGTTAGTTCGTCCACTACTATATCAGCGAACTCTTCCAGCAGTTCCTGAACCTCTTCGGGTAAATCATCCACTCTTTTGCTGGTCAAAATAATATTCGGTTTCCTGACAACAATAAATTGCAGTTCTTCCTTCTTCTTAATCTCTGTAAGAAGATCTTTCCCACTCATGAGAAGTACGGTGTTGCTTACTTCCGGTTTCACCAACTTATCTTTGATTGGAAGCAACATGTGAGTCCTCCCATTCTTCTCTAGGGTGTATGTGTTCATTCTCCCATCATGAATCACATTCCTGTCATATTGCCATGGTCTACCTAGCAATAGATGATAAACATCCATAGAAATAACATCACATAATATCTTATCATTATATCCTCCTATCTTAAGTTCAACTAAACACTGTTTAGTGACAGTTACCTGATCTCCCTTTTGTAGCCACAAAACTCTATATGGGCTTGGATGATCAATCGTCTCCAGCTCCAATTTCTCTACCATCTCTGTTGAAATGAGATTATCCATGCTAACACTGTCCACAATAACCTTGCATACCCTGTCCTTGGTTTTGCAAGCAATTCGAAAAAGTTTGTTTCTTTAGATTGAACTCTCCACCTCCTTCTCTGGTCCCAAAAGATCTTTTCGCATCATCAATGATCTTTCACCTTCAGCATCTTCTATCTCAACATCTCACCTCTATGCTTCAGCAATGTGAGTTTCACCACTCTCTTTCTTTTTATTATGACACTCGTAAGACTTGTACCCATTCATCCCACATGTGAAGCAGGTTATTACTCCACCTCTTCCTCTTCCTCTACCTCTAGTACGAGGAAACATGTTATTATCCACATAATATCCTCTATGTTTGGTATGCTACCCTCTCTATTCGGTATGCTACCCTCTATGTTCAACATATTTCCCTCGCTGTGAGCTTCCATCTCTCTTAGTTCAAGTCTGAGTTTTATTCCAGTCCTCCTTGGGTTTCTGATTTTTATCCTGGGCAACTGATTTGCCTCTGGGATGACTTCTTCCTCGGCCTCTTTGACCCTGCTTTCGGCTCAAATTCTCTTCCACCTTTAGAGCCATCTGATAAGAATCTTCCACCATTCATATGGCTACCATGGTCATCTCATCCTGAATGTCGTACCTCAGTCCATTCATGTATCTGGCAACCTTTTCATCATCGCTTTCCTGATGACCTACCCTGATATTCAGCCTATAGAATTCTTCAATGTATTCTTTCATTATCATTAGCTTCTGTCTCAATTTTTTCATTCTTCGAAATAGAGTGACCTAGTAATATTTGGGGATGAATTTTGCCTTCATCTTTGCGATCATCCTGTCCCAGCTCTTGATCTTCTGCTTGCCTTTGCAGCATATATCAACTTGTAGTTCATCCCACCACAATGTTGCATGTCCCTTTAATCTCGTGACAACATGTTTGACCTTCTTGTCCTCTTCAACATATTCATAGTCAAAATATGTGTCTAGAGCTCTAATCCAGTCTTGAAGCTCCTCTGCATCCAGATTTCCCTCATAAACTGGAATGTCCATTTTCTCCCTTGCACCCACTCTTGCAATAGCTCTAATCAAACATTTTTTTTTCTGCATCTTTGGCTGCAACTTCTTCCCCTTCATGTTCATCCTCAATTTCACTTTCGGAATCACTAAGATCCCCACCACTAACTGTATGCCTCAGTGTTGTCTCCATGTCTTCGAGTTTGGCACGTAAATCACGCATATCTCTCTCCATGGATGGATCAGGCATCTGCCTACCCCTTCTTCTCAGTATTTCTCTGTCCTCTGACTGATCAAGTGTTTTCATGTCCCTTCTCCTTGGCGACATGGTGAATTCCCCTTTTTCCTGCTATAGAAAGCAAAGAAAAATTTCTAGGCTCTGATACCTAACTTGACACAGCGCTTCTCAACCCGCAGGTCGGAGGGTCACGTACACATGATCTTTTCCCTTACAATGGCCTGAAGAGATCTCAGAAATGGCTCCTCTATTTCCCTTTCGGGAAATATTCACCCACAATCAACTTCGAGAATTCCCCCTTGTACTTCGAGAGATCGGACTTCGCACTTTCGTGAAACTGGTGGTCAAGCATCTTATCTCTCAATCCTTGAAACCTGAAACAATCAACACTTGACCCTTTTACTTTCCAGTTCAGATTTCTCCCTATCGTGATTTCGGGAGTTGTGATGTCAAGAAACTCATCCCCTTGACTTCCAAAACCCGATTTACCAAAAGTTTGATGTGCTCACAAGTTTGACCTTTCAATGGCCTTCGCTCCGTTGGGACTTCAGACTTCGCGATTTCATGATTCCTGATGCAAAGGTTTTGGGACTTCTCCCCATGAAAACCCGAAATGGTCAATGGAATTTTGCTTCCGTATTGATAGTGTGCCACCTGTCCACCCTGTCGATTCCTATGGCCCACACAATCCTTTTTTCCCTTCGAGACATTGTGTTTCATGATTTTGTGTGTCCCGTTGCAAAGATTACAGGACTCTACCTTCGAAACCCCGAAATAGAAACCCACTTGTAAATCCAACGGCCCCTGTGGCTTGGATCCACGGTTCTACCTCTCCTGAGCTTAAACCTTTGGGAATACTTGTCATAACTCCCCTGCTCGTCCGTGAGATCTAACGGCTCATGGGACTTCGCGGATACTCCACAGAGAATTCCGACTGTCCGTCTCTTCCCTTGAGTACCTCTACAAGAACTAAACAAAGTGTCTCTCTCCATGAAACTTGTCCTCCTGCAGTCCGACGTCGCTACGCCTTCCTTCAAATTTTCCAAGGTACTTGGCCTCTTGCCTTTCTTCGACCCCTTTGAAGGTTCAAATCCTTCTGAGCTTTCCCACGACTTCAAGTCTTTCAGAAAACTCCTACTCACACTCCTTGCGACAGACTTTCAAACACTTCCAAGTGCTAAACTCTTTTCGACTCTATGCACTTCCTGTAGCAGCAGTCTCTCAATACTTCGCTCAGTTTCACAACTCTAAGACTTTACTCAGCCTACGCACTCCTTGAATGGCTCCTGTTCCTAAATGCACTTCTGAGGACATGAGAACAAAAGCTATCTAGTATGAGATTTTAGAGGCAAACCTCTGAAACCTTTGTCAATGCACTCCTTGCGAACAATTCAACTGCACTCCTTGCAGGAACTCTTGCTCAGATAGAGAAACAATTGAAACTCATTTTCCTTACTCTCTGTCTCTCTCTCATATTTCATACATCCAATAAGAAATCATTCATACATAGCATAAAAGCAATTGCATGATAGAAAGAGTAAAACATTCATGAGCATAACATTCAAAGATGCATACACAACGAATATTTGAACACCATGTGTCTGAATCAAAACCTTTTTTTATTAATGCAGAGCTTCTGTACATGGTATTCTCACTACAACTCTCTGCTTCTTCTCTATGCTCTTGCTAATTGTTACAATAATACAAGTGAGGGTGTCTATATCCTGTTTCCCTCTTTCCTTCTAAACTGTCTAATGTACACATTAAATTCTATCTACTTGCATTAACTATCATAAATGCCTTCTACCTACTAAGGACGAGAGTGAATCACTCAAGGTCCATTTACATTTTATAAGTATGCTCCTTCTTAATTGTCTCATGTAAGATTGGCGCATTAACTTCAAGATCATTTCAAAATTTTCACTGGCACTTGTCCAGCTGTCTTTTGCTTCCACGCTGGCTCGCTTGAGATGCTCTTGCATCATTTTGGTTGAAGACTAATAATTGTTATTGTAGACGAATTCTACTAAATGTAATAAGTCTTCCCATTTTGTCGACTCATCCATAACGCACATTCTTAGTATGTCTTTTATAATTTGGTTAGTATGTTTGGCTTGTCCATATGTTCGAGGGTGGTAAGTGGTACTAAAGTTCAACCGAGTTTCAAGACCTACAAACAATTCTTTCCAAAAACTTGAAGTAAGCTTCACATCCCTTCATAAATTGCCTTCTTTGGTATTCCATGTAATCTTGTTGATTTTGATTTTTTGGAAAACCTGTAATAAAATCCATTGATATTACTTCCCATTTCCATTCTAGTATAAGGAAAGGCTGCAATAATCCTGTTGGATGTTGATGTTCCACCTTTACCTCTTGACATTCTAAACACTTTGACAAATAGCCAAAGATTTCATATTAGACCAATAAAACTATTTTATTAGTGTTGAAATCATTTCTTGATATTTAGGATGGCCTGAATAAGGCTTTTTATGGATTTCATTAAGGATTAGCAATTTTAAGTCCATCGAATTTGGTATGTAATTGTTTTTTTTAAATTTAGAATTCCCTCTTGGTCGATTTTGAAATCTATCTTGTTTTTTTCTTATTCACCTTTTAACAAATTATAATTTACCCTTTTACATACTCTTTGTCCATTTTACTTGCAGATTTAATTTTGTATTGGAGATCATTGTTAAATTTACTCAAAATTATTTCATAAATACCACCTATCCTTCTCTTCTGCAAATTTGTTTTCCATACCCTTAATATGTTTGATTTCAAAATCAAATTCGTTTAAAAATGCAAGACACCTTGTCTCTCGTGCATTTAATCCTTTTTTATTCAACAAGTACTTTACTCGGTTAAAATCAGAAATTTTCTTCCTATTAAGTAATGACACCATATATTTAATGCACCAATCATATATGATAACTCTAAGTCATGTGTTACATAGTTTCATTCATGATATTTACAATGTCTTGATTCATAAGCAATCACATATTCTTTGTGTGATAAAATTTGGCCTAACTCTTCTTTGCTAGCATCGATACAAACAATGACATATTTAAAAGGGTCGGCAACTTTAAGAATGATTGAAGTAGTTAACTGTTCCTTTAACTGATTAAAAATTTTGTGACATTCTTGTGACCAAACAAACTTTACCCATTTTTTCTGTAAGGATGTAATAGAAAAATAAATCTTCAAAAAAATTCCAATTACCCATAAATGATTGTATCTCTACCACATTCGTGGGTCTAGGCCATTCTACAATTTTCTTAATCTTTTCTTGATCTACTGCTATCCCATGTTCTGACATAATATGCCTCAAGTATTGAATCTTTTTTTTTTATATAAGAGGAACTTGCTAAACTTTGGGTAAAGGTGATGTTATCTTAATGTTTGTAATATATGTGTTCTTCATGTTCTAATTCAATTTTTGAATAAATAAGAATTTCATAAATAAATCTAAAAACAAGCTTATCTAAATACTATCCAAATATGTTGTTCATTAAAAACATAAAAGTTGTTTGCCCATTTGAATAAATAGGAATGTCATAAATAAATATAAAAACAATCTTATCTAAATACTAACCAAATATGTTGTTCATTAAAAACATAAAAGTTGTTGGCGCATTTGTGAGTCCAAACAAAATCACCACAAATTCTTAGTGTCCATATCATGTTCAAAAAGTTGTTTTGTTAATATCTTCTTCCTTAATTCTTATTTCATTGTAACCACATTTTATATCAATCTTAGAAAATATTTTGGCTTCTCCTACTTGGTCAAATAGATCATTAATTATCGATAAAAGATATGTTTTTTTTATTGTCATTTTATTTAGCCATCGATAGTCAATGCATAATCAAAATGTTTTGTCCTTCTTTTTAACAAATAAAACTAGTACTTCCCATGGTGATACACTAGGTCTAATGTATCATTTATCTAATAATTCTTGTATCTCTATTTTAAGTTTTATTAACTCATGAATGTTCATTCTCTACAATTCTTTCGACAAAGGCGCAGATCACGGTACTAAGTCAATAGAAAAGTCTATCTTTCTTCTTGGAGGTAATTCTGGTATTTCATCTGCAAAAACATATTTAAAATATCTTAAAACACATAGTCTTTCAATTCTCGTTTTCCTTTCTCATTTAATATATTCATTAGCTGAATTGTGTATAGTTGATACCTTTTCGTTATGCATTTTTAAACTTCATGGATGATATTTGTCTTAGTGAGATTGGTTTTCTTAGTCCTTGAATTGATGTCATTTTCTTCTTGATAAACAAATAAATTTTTGTAACATTTTAGTGAAACTTTGTGAGATTCCAACTAGTCCATATCAATAATAACATTTAAGTTAACCAAAGTATTTTGATCATTTATTCCTATATCACACTTAGGAATATACTATCATACTTTTCTTTTTGTGATAAGGGCTAATTGGACTAACCAAGACTTAAGGTGTTTCACTTTTTCCAACTTAGAATTCTCTATTGATAGGGTTATGTAACTCAAACTTGTCCCTCGGTCATTTCACACTTAGGAATATACGATCGTACTTTTCTTTTTGTGATAGGGGCTAATTGGACTAACCAAGACTTAGGGTGTTTCACTTTTTCCAGCTTACAATTCTCTAGTGATAGGGTTATAGGGTTATATAACTCAAACTTGCCCCTCGGTCTATTAATATAGAGATTTGTTTGTTTTTAATCTTACCTTCAATTTCTGATACTGGCTAAAAAATTTGCTCCATAGTGTTAGTTATGATACTCCAGTTGTGTTGTACCCATTTGTTGGATCTGTGGGAGGACCTTTGTATTGTGACGTATTGTGCATTTAGGTTAGAGACTCAAGGAGTTCCCGGGCTGTACTAAATGCTGTACATTTAGTAGATAATGCAAACTTGAAGGAGAAGGTCTTCGCTTGGAGAATATCTGGCGCCCCAAGTGCGCGGTGCTGAGACATGTCTGGAGTATTCCCTTCTAGATGATCCTCGGCGAAGTAGCTGGCCATAATTAAAGTAACGCATCATGTAGAATCTTCGACCACAAGAATGGGACTTATGCCCACCCTCTTTTAATTAGCAGATTTAATTTGGAACCATGCGATGTAAAAAAAATTCCTATGTCATAATGTTAGGATAAATCCTAAGCAGAGAATGTGTGACTGATTCAAGAGCTTAACATTTATTTCTCCCAGTGGGGAGTTTACTCCAGGCCGGTTTCTTTTTAATGAAAAATGCAGTCCACTAACCAAGAGAATCCTTATTTTACACCAAACGTCAACCGGGAAACTGGTACTAAATTGCTAACCATTTCAATGACTATTTTATCCTTGTTGAGACAGATAAGTTCCATAAATTTGAACTATCATACCAGTGACATTCACAAACCAATTTTTCAAATTCTCTGATTAGAATTTTGTTCAGATATAAATATCAGGTTTCCATGATCTCTGCTACCAAAACCTCTGAAATTTTCATTCTTCTTTTATTTTCTCTTTGTTAATTTTTTTAACCAAATTTGAAGGTCTTTCATTCCATTTTAAATATAACACGAAACATCTATGTTTAGATCTAATGGAACATTAATTAGCTAGATGTTTACTTTAAAATTATTTTATTTTAATTAGGACGAAAATGATATCATTATCGTTAGTCTTATCATATTCATGATATGAATCCAAATATGACATAGCTAGGAAATCACGTCCTGCTATAAACTGAATTTGTCAAAATTATATCAGTAAATGCCTCTGGCATTCTTTTATGCATTTCGGCATCATCTATATTTTTGAGTTTTCTCCACTAAATTCATCATATACTTTTATTATGATGTTTTCAATTACATAGAAAAAAATGACAGTCTTACACTGTACAAGAAAAAAAAACCAGATAATTTGGCCTACAGATCAAGTTGAGAACCAAGGAGGATGAAGATATTCAAGGGTCGCTTGCGGACCTTTTCCCATGTTTTATAGATGCCTTTGTCCAACGACACTCCACCTTTGGAAACAATGTTTGTTTCTTTATTTTTGTAGCATAACATGAAGATGATTCTTTTCAAATTGTTTAGGGAAATTTGAATATATATTATAATTGTTTGAGTTAAATAGGAAATACTATAAATAGAAAATATTATGCAGCGAAAATAGTATACAGCGAGCGAGTTGAGTGCGTACTTTTATTATTTTGTTAAAATAAAATTAATTGTCTGTATGATTTGTTGGTTGTTTATGAGAGGTAAATTTAGACTTTAGATTTTAATGTGTAATTGGATTGTGATAGCTAATTATATATAAGTTCGATCGACTAGTTATTGCACACATATTTATATTTATTTTTTATATAATACCCAATCGTATACTTAATGTAATTTAACATTGGATAATCATTTTCTTTTCAGGAACAACTATAGCAATTTTTTAAAGACAAAGTTAAAGGAAATGAGGTTAAACGGCACAAAAGGCAAGGTATGCACTTTTTAAATTATATTGTTTTTTACCCAATTTCCTAATATTATAAATATAAGAATAATATGAAAAACTCATATTACAAAATAACAAAAATAATAGATATTGAGAGCTATCAAATGAAAGAGTAATGTAATGTATATCACACCTCATACCTGACCAATAGTATGAAGAACTTAACTATGTATATGTTTTATCATGGCTAAAATGTCGAGCCAATCCTTCATTCTGAGCAAATTGTACCTTGTTGAACATCTCAGAATACACAACTAACTCAATTTAAACAATAATCCTTCATACTCCATCCATTAGCTTCTACCACTTAAAAATGGTTTTCACAAGCTTCATAAGCTTTCTTGAAATCTGGATCTTCCTAGTACATCTCCTTGATGTGTTCAAATCCCAAAGTCTCCACCTGGAATTCATGCAAGATTAAACATCTCCAACTTTGTTAGCACTCCCACTAATATGCTTAGTAACAAAAGTGAAATTGTACATGAATTCTACCCATTTGTCATATCTCTTGTTCAACTTCCCTTGTCTCACTGGAAAGCATGATTGTCATTATATAAAATAAGCTCCTTTGGTATAAGATAATGTGTCCAATTTTTCAAATCTTGAATGATAGCATAAACTTCTTTTCCATATGTCGAATACCTCTTCTTAGCATCACTCCAATTTTCACTAATATAAGAAACTAGATTATCATCCTAACCTAAAACTGCACCCATGACCACTCTACTTGCATCACATTTGAATTGGAAAATCTCCCTAAAGTCTCAAATAATTAAGATGGTTTGTTTTGTCATATTTTATTTTAACAATATAAATGATTTCTCAACTTCTTTTGTCGAGTCAAAAGATCCATGCTCCTTCTTTGCAGTATCTAGTATGGGTGCCTGCTAAAATTCCTCATGAATTTTTTATAAAATCTTGCTAATCCGTGAAAACATCTTACCTAAAATACACTTTTTGGAGAAGTCCATTGTCTTATATCCCTCACCTACTCTAGTTCAATTCATGTGAAGAGATTAAAAACCTGAGATAAACAAGTTATGTATTCATAAATGAACACTTCTTCAAATTCACTAACAACTTTTCCCGCCGGAATCGCCTCAACACCATCCTCAAGTGTCTTAAATGCTCCTCCTCAATCTTACTATAAAATAGGATATCATGTAAATAAACAATCACATATTTCCCAATAAAATATTTCAGTACTTCATTCATTAACCTCATGAATGTACTTGGAGCATTTTTTAAACCAAATTGCATAAAAACCCACTCATACAACTCTTCATTTGTTTTGAATGTTGTTTTCCATTCATCCCTCTCTCATGATTATCTAATGATAACCACTTTTCAAGTCTATCTTGGAAAAATAATTGGCCCCACTCATACAATCCATTAAATCATCCATTATGGGTAAAGAAAATCTATACCTCATGGTTATCTTGTTGATATCTCTAGAATATGTGCACATTCTCCAATCTCCATCATTCTTTCAACTCAACATAGTTGGTACTACACACAGACTCATACTTTTCGTGACTAGTCCTTTGTCCAACAACTCTTGGACCTACTCCTTGACCTCCTCATTATCCTGAGGAGACAACCTATATGCTTCTTTCTTTGACAAACTTTCTCCCAAAATAAGGTCAATATGATGACTAATATTAATGGTGGGCATTAAAGTATGAGGAAACTCATCCACCACAATCTCAACAAACGCATCCAATAATTCTTGAACTTCCATAGTAAATTCAACCATAGAAGTATTTGTAAGGATTCCTCTCAGCTTACCTATAACAACAAACTTCATTTCCTGATATTTCTCAACTTCCTTCAAGAGATCTTTCCCACTCATGAGAAGTATACTCGGAACATCCTCCTCTTTTACTCCCTTTTCCACAAGTGGAAACAACATATGCCTACACCCATTTTTATCAAGGATATAAGTATTCTTCCTCCCATCACGTATGACATTTTTGTCATATTTCCAAACTGTCCCCAATAGAACACGAAAAACATCCATATGAATGACATCACATAAAATTTCATCTTTATGACTACCAATTTTAAATTCATCTTTACATTGTTTACTTACCATGATTTGATGTCCTTTCTAGAACCACGATACCCTAGATGGACTTGGTTGTGTTTTCATCTCTGACTTTATATTTTCCACCATCTTCATGGACACTAAATGACCAGTGAGACCATCATCTATATTCACCTTGCATAGTCTATGATGCAAACCCTTTGCCCTCCTTCAAGGGCTTGCACGACCTCCTAGTCTAGGATCGATTTACACAGGAGTCAGAGTGACTCGGGTCCCCACAGAACCCTGATAATTATTTACCACGAGCCTTTTCTCCCTTACCTGCATGGAAACTCATGTTCACAGGGGTCTCCTTAATTGAGCAGAGTCTTCACATGACCTCAGACCAAAACTTGGGGCTTAAAACTTCAAAAGCGACAACCTCGATAGCCAAGAGCTTCAATCTTTAGGATTCCTTCCCTCAACACTTTCCAAAACCTTTGAACGTTGAACTATCGAATTCTTAGACTAGCACTTCGACACTTCAGGATTTGGGAGTTCTAACCATACTATCCTCCAAATATTTCGAACATTGAATTGGATAATTCCTAGAGGTTCAAGGATCGATAGTCCACTCTTCCCCAATAGCCAACAACTACAATCTAATCTGTAACTTTGGGCTTCACGAGTTCTGAGACTTCAACACACATTTTTCCCAAATCGCCAAACACATAAGTGGTGAAGGGTAGGGCTCCATAGTCCACATGTCCCTCATAATGAACGACATGGATTTTCTCTCAGCTTCAGGACTTCGACCTTTTCCCTCCAAAGTTACTTTCACTCACAATTCCCTGGATAGCCAAAATTTTGGATACTCGTTAACCTGTGGACAGGTGTCCCTGTCCACCAATGACTGAGATTTTCTTCAGAATTTGAGAAATTTTCCTCCTTTACAATAAGCACACGAAAAATGCCAAAGTAGCGAAGTCTGAAGGACTCAAGGCTTTAACGCTCATGCTTCTTACCTGGATCCAACAACTATGATGGATTTCTATCTTCTCTCAAAAAGATCTCATCTTTCCACCTTGAAAAAAAGAGATTTTTCTCTTTGTCAAGCTTCTTCACTTGAAAAAGTTAGACTTTGGTGCACGCCTTGTGCTTCCCTCACAGTCTAGCACTTAGATAGTTCTCTCCTTCTACACTCCTTGAGTAGTCTATTCACACACTTTCACTATCTCTCCTCTGAGCTTCTTCAACACTTATTGAAGTGTTGAATATATGCACACTTTACACCAGTCTCCTCTTAGATATTTTATGCTCCTATGAGTATAGGTAAATTCCTTGAGTTCACTCTCCATTAACTTATGCAATATATCATGAGCTTATGAACCTATGATAGTTCAACATATGCACTCCTTGCATGGGAACTGTGCACTCGTTGCATCAATTTTTCAGAAGAGAAACAATTGAAACATAAAAAAACATCAAGGATTCAGTCAACAATACATTAATATGCATGCACACACATAAAACAGAAATAAAAATATCACAACATTTACCCAATTACTCAGAGACAAGGAAACTCAAAAATATGAAGGAAATCATTTTCTCTTCTATATTCCTTAAGAAAACATTTACAAGGTTATCCCTAGCTCTCAATAGCTTCTTTCCACTTTTACAACAACTAACAATGGCTAAAAACAACATCATTTGGGAATATATTACACTAATTTATAAATGAGGGGGCTTCTCAAGAATTCCCTCTATACCATTCTAGTACTTTCATATCACCATTAAAATAATCCTACCACTAAGATTATTGAAATAAATATTTATTTACAATCTCCATATCTAAGGCGATGCTTAGTATATGTATTAAATATGACCCATTAAATAAAATCTACACTTATCCTTACACAATACATTGGCTCTCTCTTCCTTGATCCTTACAAACTTTAGTAAATTAAATGATAAATTTAAAACAAAATGAGAAGGTTGATGCTTCTCTATCCTTGGGATCTTCTCCCTCATTGTGTTGTTGCGTTGGTTGTTGACGCATTGTTGAGTAGGAGTGATGCTCCTGCACTATACTCTATAAAAAAACATTCATGGACTCTTGTTCATGAGCTCCTCCACTATATTTCCATGCTTCTGGATATTTGTTTCAATTATCTAAATGGCATTTTCTACTGGATGATTCTCCCACTTAACCATATATTCATAGTAAACTTTCCTTCTAGTTTTGTTACCAATTCTCTGATCCAAAATGTTTTCTATATATGGATTTCCTACTATGGGAATGTGTCACCTCCACTAAATCTCCTCTTGATCATATGTTCCTTCTGTGTCATCCATCTTATAAGGGTATAACTCTGCTACATTGAATATTGGCTAAATTCCAGTTTCTTTTGGAAGCTCAATCTCATAAGAATTTGTAGAAATTTTTTTGAGGATTTTACAAGGGCCTATCTTCTTCATATTCAACTTATTATATTTCCCTCTTGGAACTATTTCCTACCTCAGTTGTGCCAAGACTTGATCTCCGATATCAAAATTCACCTCTTTTATTTTTTGGTCTACTCCTTCCTTGTATCTCTAGTTGCTATCATGTAGTTGTCGTTTGATTTGATCATGCAACATCTGCATCTCTACAACAAAATACTCTACTCATGCACTTCGAAATTCATTCTGTCCCAAATATATCAACTCTAAAATTTCTCTTGGATGCATTATATATACTATGTGGAATGGACTCTTACCATTACTCATGTTTGGTGAGTCATTAAATGAAAAATCCACTTGAGTTAAAACTTGATCCCACTGACTATTATGTTTAGTTACCAAACTCCTTCGCAAATTACCTAATCTTATATTCACTACCTCAGTCTATCCATCTTCTTGAGGGTGATATGATTAACTAAAAGACAAATTTTTTCCCAACTTATTTAATAAAGTCCTCCAAAATATCCCACAAATTTGGTATCTTTGTCTGAGACTATACTCCTGGGTAACCCATGCAATCTCACTCTCTCCTTGAAACATATATTCACTATGTGGGTAGCATCACTGGTGTTTTGACATGGCATAAAATTTTTTATATTTGAAAATATTTCAACCACCACAGAGATCGAATCGTTTCCCCTATGGGTTCTTGGCAATCTCAAAAAAAAATCCATACTTATAACATCCCACAGCTGGTATGAAATAACTAATGGTTAATACAATCCAGTTCTTTGTTGTTTTCCTTTACCATACTGACAAATTCTGCATTTGTCCATGAAATTATTTGCATTAGACCTCATACCTGGCCAATCGTATGAATAACAAAACTAGGCATATGTTTTATCATGGCCAAAATCTCCAACCAATCCTCCACTATGTTTCTCCTTTAACAAATTGTCCCTCATTGAGCATATTGGGATACACAATAAAATTTCTTTGAATAATAGCCATTCTTGGATCATACATTCCATCCATTGATGATTATCCCTCAATAAATGATTTTCACATGCTTCATAAGCTTCCTTGAAGTCTCTATCTTCCCAGTACATCTCCTTGAGGTGTTCAAATCCCAAAGTATCCACTTGGAACTCATGCAATGTTAAACATCTCCTGCTCAAAGCATATACAAATTTGTTAGAACTCCCATTAATATGCTTAGTGACAAAATTAAAATTCTACATGAATTCTACCTATTTGGCATGTCTCTGGTTCAATTTCTCTTTCCTCGTTATGAACTCCAAAGAATGATTGTGAGTATACAAAATAAAATCCTTCGTCATGAGAAAATATCTCCACTTTTTCAACACTTGAATTATAGAATAAAATTCCATGTCATGTGTTGAATACTTCTTATTAGCATCATTTAGCTTCTAACTAAAATAAGCAACAGGTTTATCATCTTGACTCAATACTGCACCAATGGCCACTCCACTTACATCACACTTAACTTGGAAAGTCTTCTTAAATTAAAGGAGAAATATAGTAGGTTGTTTTGTTATATTTTCTTTCAACACTCTAAATCCTTTCTCAGCTTATTTTGTCCACTCAAAGAACCACGTTCCTTCTTTATAGTATTGAGTATGGGTGCATAAATACTGTTGAAATTCCTAATGAACTTTTTCTAAAAACTCGCTAACCCATGAAAACTTCTTACCTCAAAAAAATTTATTAGAGAAGGCCACTCTCTTATATCCCTTACCTTTTTTGGATCCACCTTCAATTCATTTGAAGATATTACAAATCCCAAATACACAAGTTATGTTTTCATAAAAGAACATTTCATCAAATTTACCAACAACGTTTCTCGCTGCAACCTTCTCAACACCATTTTCAAATGTATTCAATGCTCCTCGTCAATCTTACTAAAAAATACAATATCATGTAAATAAACAATCACAAACTTCCCAAAAAAATATTTGAGAACTTCATTCATTAATCTCATGAACATACTTGGATCATTCGTTAATCCAAATGACATAACAAGTCGCTCATACAATCCTTCATTTGTTTTGAATGTTGTTTTCCATTCATCTCCCTCTCTCATTCTTATCTGATAGCAACCACTCTTCAAGTCTATATTGGAAAAATAACTAGCTCCACTCAAGTAATCCATCAAATCATCATTCCAGGTAAAGGAAATCTATCCATGATGGTTATCTTGTTGATGTCTCTAGAATTTGTGCACATTCTCCAACCTCCACCTTTTTTTGGACTCAACACAGTTGGTACTGCACATGGGCTCAACCTTTCTCTGATCAAACCTTTATCGAACAAGTATTGGACTTTCTCCTTTACCTCTTCATTCTCTTGAGGGGTCAATATGTATGTTTCGTTGTTCAACAAACTGTCTCTCTGAATAAGGTCAATATGGTGATTGATACTTATGATAGGACATAAAGTATGAGGTAACTCATCCACCACAATGTCAACAAAATCATCTAATAAATCGTGAACTTTTATAGGAAAATCATTCATATAAGTGCTTGTAAGGATGACTCTTGGATTACCTATAAAAACAAATTGCATTTCCTGGTATTTCTTGACTTCTTTGAAGAGCTCCTTCCCACTCATGAGAAGTATACTCGGACTAACCTCCTCTTTGACTCCTTTATCCTCTATTGGAAGCAACATATTCTTACACTCATTTTTCTAAAGGGTATAAGTATTATTCCTCCCATCATATATGAAATTCATGTCATATTTCCATTGTCTCCCCAATAGAACATGACAATTATACATGGGTATGACATCATATAAAAATTCATCCCTATAAATACCTATTTTAAACTCAACTTTACAATGTTGACTTACCATGAATTGATGCCCTTTTTTCAACCATGAGACCTTGTATGTATTCGAATGTGCTTCCATATCCAACTTTATATTTTCCACCATATTCGTGGATACCAAGTTTTTAGTGCTTCCATTGTCTATGATCGTGTTCCATACTATGTCTTTAGTCTTCCAAGCAATTTTGAATAGACTATTTCTCTGAACGCATTCTCTTACCTCTTCCTCTGTCTTTACGATAGATTTCCTCATCATGAGGGATCTTCCTTATTCAGTTTCCTCTTATTTTATCTTTGTCTCCACATTCCTCTATTGTGCCTAAGAAATGTGAGGTTCCATAACTTCTTCATTTTTCCTTTAAGGGAATTACCAAGACATGTTTCATGTTTTTCAACAAACATAACACTTCACTTCTCCTCCTCTGTCATTTCCTCTACCTTCGGGAAAATTGTTTCTTCCTCTAGAGTGTCCTACTCTAGAACTTCCTATTCTCTCTATTTGAGTGTTAAATATTCCATCTTCTCCTATGAATTTATGGAAATTTTATCTAGTGGTTCATCTTCCTCTGTTAGGATTCTTCCCCTTGTTCCTCTAACTCTACTTCCTTGTTATTTTTTCTTCTGCCTTCAAGGATGCCTGATAAGCATCTTCTACTTTCCTCATTGTCATCATATTAATATCATCCTAGATTTCATATCTAAATCCATTTATATACCTATCAATTTTTTCTTCATCATTCTCCCTATGTCCTACCCTTATATTGAACTTATAAAACTTTTCAATAAACTCCTTCACTGACAAACCTTTTTGTCTCATATTCTGCAAATTTCTAAATAGATTCAGATGATAATCCTTGGGCATGAATTTATCCTTGACCTTAGTTACAATTCTATCCCAATTATTAATCTTGGACTTACCTTTTCGACTTTTGTCAGCTTGCAACGCGTCCAACCATAAAGCTACATGTCCCTTCAATATGGTCTCTACATGATTTACCTTCTTCTCATCATCAATCTCCTCATAGTAAAAGTACAATTCTAAAGAACTTATCCACTCAAGCATTTATTCCACATAAAAATTACCTTCATACATCAAGACTTCAAATTTTTTTTTGGCTCCCATATTGACAACATCTCTCAGCAATCATTCATCTATTGATTGTTCTCCTAGAGCTTCTTCTTCTACTTCTACACCTTCACTAAAATCACCAACCTCTAGTTCTCTCCTTTGTATTGTTTCCAAGGCATATAACCTCAAACTAAGTTATCTCATTTCTTTCTCCATGGCTGCATTGACCATAGGTCTCTCCCTGTGTCTCCTTGGAGGCATGATTTTAAATTTTCCTTTTTCATAGAGCTTATTCCAATGCATTGATACCACTTGATAAAAACCCCCTCCCCTCCTTCGATGGCTCTCATGAAATTTATTTCTAGGATTGATTTAAAAAGGAGCTAGAGTGGCTCTTAGGTCCCCACATAACCCTTAGAATCATTTACCATAGGCCCTTTCTTCCTTACTTTCATGAAAATGAATTTTTTTTAGGGTCTCCTTACTCCAGCAGAGTCTTCAAATGACCACGGGCCAAAACCTAGGGCTTAAAATTTCAAAAGAGGAAACTTTTACAGTCCATAGCTTTAGGCTTCAGTATTCCTTCTCTAACCACCTTCCAAAACCTATGAACGATGAACTAGCAAATTCTAGGGATGGTGCTTTGACACTATGGACTTCACGAGTTCTGACTGTAACACATTCGAAATATTTCAAACATCGAATTGGAAAATTCCCAGAAGTTCAAGGATCATTAGTCCATGCTTCCCCAATACCCAACAACTGCAATCTACTCTAAAACACCAGGGTTCAGGAGTTCTGATACTTCAACACACATTGTTTCCAAAATCTTTGAACACCGAAGTGGTGAAGGGTAGGAATCCACGGACCACATGTCCTTGACAATGAACGACTTGGATTTTTTTTGGGCCTCGGGAATTCATCCTTTTCATGCCAAAGTAAATTTGAATCACAATCCCCTGTATAGTCAGACTTCTAGATACTCATTAATCCATGGACATGTGTCCCCGTCAACCAATGACCCATATTTTCTTTGGAATTTGGGATTTTTTCCTCCTTTACAACAAACACATGAAAACTACTGAATAAATGAAGTCTGAAGGATTCAATCATTTAACACTCATTCTTCTTACCTAGATCCAATGATTCTAAGGGATTTCCAACTTCTCCAGAATAGATCTCATCTATCCACCTTCAAACAAAGATATTTTCAAGGGTTCCCATAGGGTTTTAGTTTCCACTGGGTAGTTTCATGAAAGGTCATCGTCCACTCCCACCATACTTATCACTTTCTATTTTTTTCCCTTTCATCCATCCCCTGAACTGGTTCAGACATTGGGTTTGCTAATCTATCAAAGGGTTGTACCTTACCTTGTGGGAAGAAGGGGATAAAGGCCTAGAGGGTAAAAGTATCTGAAAAAAGATAAAGAAAAAAAACTTCAGATGCTTCACCCAGGGATCCCCAAGAAATAAATAAAAGGCTTCTCAGCAAGAAATAGAGAGACCCATAAAATAATAAAATCAAGTCCTAGTTGGAGGATAGGGGGTCTCATCGTGAGCCAACATATTAGGTCCATGGGCATGTAGCGCTATGAAAATACCATTTAGCTGGTCACCACACCAAGGTAGTGTCTCTTGCTGTCATGCCCAAGAGAAAGGGGGTCTCATCATGAGACATCTGTCTCATCTCTGTGAAATTCTTTTGGGTAACATTGTCATCACTGGTCAGCACATGAGAGAAGTGTCCCCTAACTAGTCTCCTGAAAGAAAAATAAATAAGATAAAAAAATATAAAAGGCATTGAATGGGATTGGAAAGATTTTCATCCATGACAAGGTACAACTCACCCTCTTTAGAGGTACCCACAGGTAAGCCATACATTCCCCTTTCATCACTAGACCCATTGCTCAGACATCCCTTACCACCTTATCCTCTTACATGGACTGGATTTGTATTCATTTGGAAACATCCCATGTCCAATGAGAATTATCCCATTAGGACATACTAATGTCCCCTCCAAACCTGGCTTATAGAATAGCATAAAATCTTTGATCACTTGTCTAGGAAAATGGAGTTTTATGCACATGTTTAAATAATTTGATTATTATATGTGATTGGCATTGTTATGATTCATGTGACTTATGAGCCCATGGATAGCATACTTTTTGTTGTAGGGATACAGCTAATAGAAACTTACACATGGGGAGATGATTAGTTTAGACCTCATAGGGATAAAATCCCACGAGATGGATGTTGAGACCCCAGCTAGGGGCTGACATAGATCATAGGTTTTCACTAGAGAGAGAGGAGGACATTCCAACAGAGACAACCTGGAAGGCATGGACACAGGGGGGTCTTTCCATCCCACTATGATGTAGGCCTTGGAAGGCCTATGATGTCACCTCTGTGACCCTTGATGTCACCCAACATTTTATGGACACTTCAAAGGCAGTTGTCTGCCAAGTGACATGTATGGATTGATCAAGAGGCCTTAGCAAGACTAATGTTTTTCTCATGGAGGCCAATGTTTCACTTGAGAGGCCTAACATCACCCTAAAGGGGAATGATGTCACCATTTCTTCTTGATTTAGGGTTTTAATTTGTCATTTAATGTATAAACTCGATATTACATGTAAACTAGCCATGTTGGCCATTTTGACCTAATTCTTGTCATTATAATTGTATAAATAAGGGATTTCCCCTTATATTATTTCATCATATTTTTCTCACATAAGTGTGAGGTCTTAAATTTGTGCCCTAAATAGGGTTACCTGGCTGAAATTCGGTGTGCACTTCTTGAAGGAGGCTTATTTTGGACTATTTTAGCATTTTTCTTGGTGGAATTGTTCAATTAGAGTATTTGCTAGATGATTCTTGGTGGATGTAAGTAAATTTTTTGCAATTCTTCTTCATTTAATGGTTAGAGTTACATTTATCTTGAATTTATACTAATATTATTAAATTTCTATCTTAAAACCCTAGGAGGCTACAACGCATGTTATTATCCTTGCCTTGATAGCTTTCACCTGCTAGATTATGCTAGAAAGTTGGTTTTCTTGAAGCTTTTGCTAAGGGCCATGCCATTCCAACACCCTAGAACTTTTTTATTCATCTAATTCATCATCTAATTCATCTTTGAACTAAAGAAGGAGAAAAACTACTATGACCTAGGGTTACCTACTCCCTAGTAGCCAATTTCCCCTTAGGGTTTGGTAATTGAAGCCTTGGGCTACCAACACTTCAATTATTAACCCTCTTGTCTTTAGTTCTCTCATTAAAAAAAATTCTTTCAATATTTTTTGTTGCCTAAAAGGACTCCATTTACCCTAAAATAGCATTGATCTAAGACTTTCTATTGAGTGATTGACACAAATTGCTATCAAAACCTATACCTTAAGCTCTCTACTAACTACTCCTAACATTAGAATAGTCTAATCCAATAACTTATTTGTTGTCGTTAAAAAATAAATCCACGACCATCTATTGCAGCACTAAAATCACCTAAAATCAATTGAAAAAGTTTATTAATACACTGCCTTACTTGCTTCTAACAAATGCTAGTATTTTGGTGTTAATGAGTAATTATTCTTGGTCATTCTGAAGTCGTTTTAAGGAATTTATTGTGAATTTATTGTCTTATAAACATTGCTGCTATAAATTTTTGTTTGCTTCACCATATATCAAATATTTCTTTTATTGGTAAAGTACATGGTTTTATCAAGTACTAACAACAGGTTGTACTTGCAAAAGATATATTTTCTTGTTGCTTTGTTTTGGGCAGGTAAATCTTAATTCTTCATTACTTCATTGGTTAAAAACTTGGTAATTTGTGATCAGTGTGACTTGTTAGAGGGGAAATTTTGATAGAAACTTTAACCTTTGCATTCTCAAACCCCCAGGTCACCGGGGATGTCTCCCCTAGGCTATCAACCCTAAATAGAAAGAGGTATCCCATTAAGGTGACAGTGGTGGATAACCTCTCGTTACATCAATTTTCCTTCCCTATACCTTATCCTTTGGAATAAGTACAAATTGTGTCATAACACTCTTCATTCATTGTTGTATCACAATCTGGATGACGTGAATCTTTTGCAAATGTCTCTCGATCATGAGTCTCTAAAACTTGATCCAAAAGAGAAGAGGCTCGTAGGAACTTTGAACATGTTCAACCTTGATCTGAAGGATCAATGACAATATCACCAGTTGCTTCTCATGTTGAACGAACCCATCTAAGAAGCGGTGGAGATGGTGTTTGTGCATAAATAAGGCACAAACTCGAGTTAGGGTTGCACGCTAAGATATTGTCATCAAATTTAACATCTCTTCCAATTATAATTTCATCACAATGTGATTGAAGAATTCTATAACCTTTTACATCTTCAAAATAACCAAAAAATATACACTTCTCACTTTTAGGCTGCATTGCTTTCATTTTTTCATCAAGAATGTGAGTCCATGAGTCCATGCAATACTTCCAAATACACGAAAGTGATTTACGTCTGGTTTGATTTTAGTTCAAGATTCTTCGGATGTTATATTTTTAAGATCCTTTGTGGGAGTGTGATTTACTATGTAATTTTCACAGTTGATGCTTTTCACCCAATACTTTATCATTAATCCCTTATATTGGATCATACAATTATCCATTTTTTTTAATTTGTGGTTCTTTCTCTCAACAACACCATTTTTTTATGGTGTGTATGGAACAATGTGTTGCATTTGGATTCCCTAGGTAGTGAAGTAACTTGTAGAATTAGTGTTCACATATTCACCTCCATTATATGTTCTTTACCTTTGAATTTTATGTCCAGGTTGCTTTTCTACAAGGGCCATGTAGGTCAAAAACTTGTCAAAAACTTATCTCTTAATTTTTAAGAAGTAAAACCAAGTAGGTCTGGAAAAGTCATCAATGAAAGTTAAAAAATACTTGCACCCAGAAAAATAAGGATAAGAATGTGGACCACACAAATCACTATGAAGAAGTTTCAAAGGGCCCGAGGTGTTCCAAGAGGCACGTTTGTCAAAACTTCCCCAATGACGTTTGTCGAGAACACACCCGACACAAACACCATCCCTACATGAAACAAGAGGAAGACTAATCACCATATGTTGATTACATAGTTGTTGCAATGAGAGATAGTTTAGATGACCAAACCACTCATACCAAAGTTTTCTCAAGTCATTGCTATGATAAAAAAGAACCGATGAAAAATATGATGACCCAAAGTTGTCAAACTTGTAGAACCTGGTAATATCATCAACAATTCTAGTTGCAAGAACATTCTTAGGATCTTTTAGATACTTGATTACAACTTGGTTAGGTGAAAACTCTATGGTTTACCTTCACTTGAATGGATGATTTTATATAGTGATAGAAGCTTACAAGAAAGAATTGGAAAACATAATACATCATTGAAATGACCATTTTCTACTTGAAATGTTCCAAATCGTACAACGCTAAGAGATATATCATCACTAATAAATATTTTCTTGGTGTTACATTCATTTAGAGAAGAAAATATGTCTTTTATCTTTAGATATATGATAAGATTCTCCACAATCAATAAGACACAAATCAAAAGAAGAAGTAGAAATTGTATTGAAGGAGAAACCAGAATCATAAAGTGCATGTCCATGAGAAGAAGAAGAAGAAGTTGAATCAATACTGATGTTCTACTTCTTCATCATTGTTTCTAAATATTCCATCTTCTTGAAATAGTTGGACTTATCATGACCATCTTTATGACAAAAATTGCAATGTCTGTGAGTATTGTTATTTTCATATTTTTCTCCTTTGTCAACATTAGGAGCAGAGGTTATTTGAGTGGGTTTGGAATACTTATGTTTCTTGCTCTTGTCGCAAGGATTTTTCTTCTTGGGATTCTTGGGTTTATATTTCTGGTGGAGGAATAAGGTTTTGATGGAGGTACCAACATTTTTGATCGCTCCAAGTTGTACAAGATTATCTTTATCTCAAATCAAAGCATCACAAAAGGACTCAAGAGTGGGATTTTGATAAGATGTCCCTAGAGTCTCTTTCATGGAATAAAATATAGATAGAAATAAAAAATATGCAATACCTAGCTTAGAAAGAATAAGATAGATTCAATGCTCTCCATCCATCTTTATCTTACATTCTTCACATAAAATTATGATTTTTTTAAACTTATCTAAATAGTATTCAATGCAAGAAAAATCACTTGGACTTAAATTCAATACTTGATTTTCTAATAGTTGTGCTTGAATAATATTGTGTTTACCAAACATAGATTCAACATTTTCCCAAGCTTCATTGGGTTTATCAATTTTTTGAAGGTGGAACCTTAAATCATGAGAGATTGAGATTCTGATTATGACACATGCTTACTCATTCCTATGATCTCATTTGACTTTCTTATCAATATTAGTAGGTTCTATGTCCTTTCACAATGTAATCTGATACAATCCTTTACTTATTAATAAATCCTCCATATGAGATTTACATTGGAAGTAATTTGTGCTAGTAAGCAAAAAATTACTTGAAGAAACCATATTACATATGTGGATAATATAGATTTAAAAACTTAAAATGATGATTTGTATGAAACGATCTCGAAAAATTAGGCAGTTTTAAAGAAACGACATTGAAAACGAACTTCGGATGTGAAAGTTATGTCGTTTTAAAAAAATGGATAAACTACAACCAAAGGACCACGTGATGGTCTAAGATGCTTTATGAAGTCACCCACTTTTATAGAAATAAGTGGGGATCACTTTTACAATGAAGTTATTTTATAAAAGAAAAATTGCATTCAAAATAAATTACTCTAAAAGATACTATACTGATTCACTTTTATAGTTGAAGTGAAATACACTTTATAATGGAGCTTGAATTTTTCAAAAAAAAAATAACAAAACGAGTCTTGAACTCAATACCTCTTACTTAATAAGGAAACTTTTAACCTAGTGGGATAGAAAAAGATATTGTTCTGTTTAGCAAGAGGATTGGGGGTGTTGTTTTTGAAAAAAACTATTTTCACACAAGAAAAAAAAATTGTTTTTCGATGACAACAAGGGTTAAATCTTAGCTAGCTTACCCAAAAAATGCACCTTTTCCTATTTGTTTCTAATTTACGAAGATCACACAGGGAACAAGTGAACGAGAATGCACAGATCTAAAAGAGTAGCAACCCATAAACAAACAATATAAAACTAAAATAATACTCTGCAAAAAATTTAAAAAGGGCATATCCAGGCTTTATACCTTCGAATCTAGCTGAAATGGTCGTATCTTGGAAAAATGGAAACCTTTTCGAGTGAAAATAAAAGTGTTCATGAATGAGACAAGCACTCCAGACAAAATGAAATAGTCCTCTCAGCCCAAAAATGTACGAAAAGGGTAGAAAATGGATATGAGACAACTCAGATTCAAGATATCAATGTACAACAGGAGCGGGTCTTCAAACATTCTCTGATACGATGTTCGATAACACAGGTATTCCAAGAAAGGATGAACACCTTCACTATACACTCACACAACTAGATCAAAGGTCAAAACAACTATTTTTTGATGTGGTAAAACTGCTATGGGGAAACATCTATGCCCCTAGCCAATGTGACCACTTGGAGCAGTTTATTAATGCAAAAGAAAAAGATTACAGAGAGATTTTAGAGGAGATTTTCTCAAAATCGATCATCAAAAAATGAGCCTCCATGATATTTAAATAGATATCATGGAACAATCGGGTGTTAATCCACAAATCAATGGTCATTAAGATTGAGGAGAATATTAACCATCGTATCACTCTGTGTTGGGAACATATCGTGACTATCGGATATCCTAACTACAAATATGTACTAATACATATTAAAGAAGCACACTAAGAAACACACTTTTACCTAACGACACATTAGACCAAGTAGATCTTAACTAACTCCTATGTGTCTAAATATCCTAACACATGGCAGGGGGTCCTTTGGGGTCATGTGTCACCCCGATTCAACACCTTTTGGACCCCGATATGTCCATTTTTGAGTGACACTTCAAACACATGCCATGGGTCGACGTCACCGTAGGTGTTTTCAGCATGTCATGTCATCTGCAGAAGTATGTGAATCTCGGTGTGTCCAAGTTTATTTCAGTGAAAAGGATCGAAGCCCTAAGTCATGAAGGCACACATAACATCGATAGAAGATCCATTTGGGACCTCTCTCAACCATTGGATCAAGCAAGAGGATTAGGGTAAGTACTTCATTAGATTGTCACTACAGGGGAATGGAGACACATGGGAAATTAATATCTAGGAGCCAAGAGTGTTGAATTTTCGAATTGGCAGAGCTTCATCCATATCAACATTTGATTAAGTTGCAACCATTGATTTTCGTTGAATCCTTCAACTGGGGGTAGGACCGTCCATTCAATGGGAGATCAAATCATGACCGTCCAATTTTTTATGGTGGAGTTAGTGAGGACTTTAAGAAAGTGTAGCTTCAGGAGAAATTGGAATTTGACAACACAGAATAGCCGAAGGCCGATGTTCAGATTACCAGTTCCCAGCGTCGGTTTCATGATAAGGTGAAAAGGGCCTAGGAGGTAACCCAACCCTCAATCATGTTGTTTGTGCAATCTCCCATCTGGAAGAAAACAGAACGAGGAACTAAGGAAGGATTAATCCCATGGTTTTGATCCATGGTCACTTAGGGGTATTTTTTTAGGGAAGCACCTTTACATAATTCATTTTTTTATCAGCTAAAGGGGGGGGAATGAAAGTGGAATTTCGTTTAGGTAGCTCTGGCTTTCAGCTCTGATATCAAATTGAAGCTATATTTCAGCCATTGAGATAGAGGATTCCGAGGAAAATAATAAGGAACAATTATTTTGTGAAGACTCATATATTTTTTCTTCATGAATTGAGAAGAAAAATCAGACATGTAGCAATGTTTGACAATTAATTTTTTTATAATAACCCGAACAAAATGATTACTTGCACATTTTGTAGAGTTAGGGGTGTGTAATATTATCATTCCATTGTAAGAATGCATTCAAGTGAGGGAAGATGAAGAAGGATCTTACAACCATAATAAAGAGGCTCAAGGTCAAAATATCAGTGTTAGTAATGCAAAGGTAGAATCCAATGGACACAAGGGAAGAGGGCTGAAACAAACCCTGATAGAGACTGTGGGAATACTAAAACTACAAGTATAGGTTACAAAGAAGACAATGAGAGGTTGATTAGAGAACAAAACAAAATAAATGATCAGGTGATGTAGATCTTAAATCAGTTGTAGAGTTAAACAAAGAGGGGATCAAAATAAAAAAAATAGGAAGAATGCAGGTATCATGAAATAAGAGATAACCGCAGGAAAGTTGGTTATTCAAGAAGTGTTATAAGAACTCATAGAAACCAGTCACCACTTTACGCAGCAATAAATTCTCATGCATCTGGAGAATCCATAAGTAGTCTAGAGGTGTCTCTTGTTAGGCACCAAAGAAGAAGGCATGAAGTGGAAAGTTTCCAAGGAGAGGTGATGAAGCTTAAGCCACCATCCTTTGATGGGGAAAGTGAAAGGGAAGATGATTATTAGGCATGGATTCTTGGACTCATGAGATACTTTCAATTGCATAACTATTCATCAAACCTAGAAGCCATAATTTCCACCTACCATTTACATGGGAAAGCTCCTATGTGGTGGGACTAGCTAAAGAAATTTGAGCATATTAATGAGAATAGGATCACTTGGAAGTAGTTCAAGAAATATTTTTAGAATGAGTACCCCTCAGAGAAATTTTATGGCAAGAAAATGAATGAGTTATTTGAACTTAGGTAGAGAAGCGCAACCATGGAAAAGTATGAGAAGAAGTTATTGGGGTTGTTAAAGAATGTGGAGTTTATAAAAGCTGAGAATGTGAAAATACAAAGGCTTTTAAGTGGTTTTCCTTTCTTTTATAAAGAAAATATCTAGTATGATGAACCCAAGAACTTGATTCATACCATAGGGAAGGATAAATAAATGTATGAGCAAGGCAAGGGCAGAGAACCCATGCAAAATAATTTTGAAGAATAAGAAGAAGGATAAGTTTGATTAGAGGAACAAGGGATTCAAACCTCCTTTCAACAGAAATGAACCCAATAAAAATCATCAAGACCAGTATGCTAAGGAGGAATCCAAGAAAGAAAACTCCTTGGGAAAAAGGGGAAGACCACAAATCCAATGTTGGGGATGTAAAGTGTTATCACTGAGAGTCACACTTGGACTTATCTAATTGCAAGCCCAATATCCATCATAATATAAATGGATTTAATGGTTTGAGTATGTGGATCAACAATCTAGGAAAGAAAGGAAGAGGACAACAAAATGTTTGCAGAGGCATTTCATTGGGCATGGAGTCATAACATCCTACAGATCAAAGGAAATAAAACAATATATTACACAAAGAGATATATAATGATGATTAGAAGCATGTTGAATATTACAAAAGGAATAATATCCATTATAGAGAGATCCTTTCTGTAATAGATAAATATTTTCTTAAACAATGAACAATGATTTAATGGGAAAGCTGCAATAGATCCTCTCTTGTTCATGAATCCATCAATCAATGGAAGCTATGATCCTCAAAAACAACAATATGTTCAATAAAGAAGATAAAAAATAAGATAAACTTATAACAACTCTCATGATTTTTTATGGCAAAAAATGTCATTACAAACAGGCCCGCAGGCTTACAAATGAGCAACCAAAACTACTCTATCTCTCTCCTCTCTGGGTTCATGAATCCAACCCTTTTCTCATAAAAAACCATTTAATTTATAGTGAATACTCTCTATATACCCTAGGGAGGTAGAAACCAAGGCATTACATAGGATCCTCCTCCATTTAGGAGTCTTGTTACAAAATATTCCAACAAAACACTAACAAATTCCTATTGTTTTTGGATTTTGTCTATGATGATAAATGCCTTTTGAAACAAGTCATCCTGATTGATATGGAGATGTAACACATGTCCCTCATGTCCAACAAACTCCAAGGATACCATTTGAACCTTCTTTGATATGTGGCAACCTCCCAACAAGGAGAATATCCAATCAGATATGCAAAATAGAGAGTTTGCAGCACATTCTACAATGCACTAGTGTTTTAATTATTTCTCTCAAATGCCAAAATAGGTAATGCTGAAATTTGGTCAGCAAGTAAAAAACGATATCATCTTCCTCCAAAGAACAATTCATAGAAACCCACATCACCTTTTGGGATTTATGATCAAATCTATAACAACAAATGTCATAGGAAATTTCGTAGCACATTTTGTAGCGCCCGTCTCAATTTGCAGTGCATGAGCCAGTTCATAACACCAAAGGAAAATAAAGTATCAAACCCCTTTCATTACCTCCAAACAATAAAAAAATTCTCATGGATTACTTGATGGCTATGAGGTTGATGCTGGTAATTTTGAATTTTCACCTGGACACTTGCAACCTATCTAACCTACAACCCTCTTCCTTAACTAGCTTGCAATCCCAGTTTGCAACACCAACTCAAATATAGCTTTCACACTTTGAGGAGGTTGTTATTTTATGGTGTGACATAATCCCTAAGAATTTGTTTAAAATACAAGCTCTGAAAACAATAAGATCTTTTGTGTCATGATTCTTTAACACTAGAATTTTATGTGATAAAATCGGCTCCAAAGTGGATGGCATGCTCCCTGTTAGTTTCCAAGAATATGCACTTCATTGCCCTATCTGTTCCATCTCTGCATATTGTATTCTTGAAAACATCTTTGCCCCTTATTGAAAAATAAAAAAACTGTCATAAGCTACAAACTGAACTCACACTATAGACAAATTCAAACTGAAAATCGCATGCTCATGGAATGATCTTATTTATGTACATCAATCTACACCAATGTATCTAGCTGATCTTCTTTGCTTAATTGAAATCATACTTTCAATGAATCCATGTGAGTATCAAACTGATGAAAATAACTCCTTCCATGCAATGGTTCGAAATATTTTCAAGTGATATGAAGCTTGCAGCAAGAGGTTAGTAATCAATGGGTACTTAAAAATATGATTTGAAATCATACCAACAACTAGATCATTAGAAACCTTTGAAAAATATAACTCTATATAAAAGTTCACATAATCATGAAACATATGAAAAGACATTTCTAGTTGGTTAAGAAAACCATATTGCTCCTTTGTGAAGGTTGATTCATCAATAAAATGATGGTTCTCATATACTTTATAGCTATTCATATGTTGTTTGATGTTTTTTTCAATTGAAGGTATAGAAATGATAGACATTTCCTCGCTAATCTGTGGAGTTTTCTTCTCATCAATAGGTGACGAGGAGAATTTCAACTATTACTACAATTCTTCCCTATCTCCTTCATTATCATATATTGTTTGTCTGCTAATAAGCTATGTCTGTGCTTTAGTAAATATATTATATTTATCATTTGAATAATAAAAGGAAACAACTTGATTTTTATGACAACTTAAAATAGTAGATACATTTAAAACAATGTCAAAATTATTGGGCCAAGGAGGCCACCTAGGGGAATGCCCACCCGGGGCGCATAATTCAGGCACACAATGCAGCCAACTAGGCTTGACCCATTTCACATTTTGATGTTATGTAGCTATGAATATTTAAATAAATGGTTCCCTTAGTATATAAGGTGAACCTAGACTCAAATAAAGCATTCTTGTCTTTTCCTAAAGTTATTTGCCTCACTTGTTTTTGTTGTTTGATTTTTTACTTCACGCTTTGTTGCATTTTCGTTTTTGGGTCCATCTAGGGTTAGCCAATAGGCCTATCTTCATGGATACACTATGGATGCTCCAGTTTACATTCTTCCACATATTAGAGTGAGCTCATTCCATTATCTATCCAATCTCTCAAGGGATATGTTTGCTTCTGCAAGTTTTCTTGAGACAAATAGGAGGACACAGTAGCCTAGGTTTTGCGCGCTTGTTGGTTTTTCCATTTTTGGGATGAAGTAAGTGCACCCTCCTTTGTGGCTTCATTGATATTCTCCCTTTGATCCCTGAGAATCACCCTGATATATCCCCATCCTCTTGGATACTCTCATATCATCCCAGCATTGGATCTCCATTGCTTGGTTCCCTAGACCCATGGTGTGCCCCTGTTTATATTTGCACCCCTATTCAGTTTTTTGGTAAACTGTCAAAAAATGGCTTATTTGTTCACCTTCTCCATTATATCTCCTTTGTACATAGAACAATTAGTATAAGAGCCTCAATATCCATGGAAATATTATGATCTTGAAGATTGAGCCAAAAGTTTTTTGGGGTTTTTCATGAAATAGTCCAGATTTCACCCATTTCAGGGTTTACATATTTATGCAAGAATATTAACATATCTCATAGCCCCACTACAACTGAGAGAAGTTTTATAGATCTAAAATAATACAGATCTCTCCCTCTAGACCAGTTCACTTCCTTTGCTCCAGGGTTTTGCTCCCTCTCTTCACACAATAGAGCCTGACCCATTTTTTAGTTGTGCAACATAAGTTCTTCTTGATATTCAATTGGCCTCAAAATGCCTCCATGAAAATACCCCTTGGAAGTAGAATCATATTCCAACACTTCAAATCGCATCCAAGATATTTTCTTCGTCCTCAATGAGTTGCTAAGAATGCAATAACAAAATAATCCAGACCCCTTTCGATTGGACACTTGAATCCAGCTACCAAAATTTATTGGTCAAACCAATGGAGAAGTTGTGTATATCTAGATCCATAGCCTCTCACCTATTTTAATACCTTTCCATGCCTTATCGAGGAGAGAAATATCCATATTGCAATCTTGCAATTAGAAGGACTTGCACAAACCTGGTGGGATACAGAGCAAGAGAATACCACATTCGTAATAGAGATTGGGGATGCTCTAGAATTCTCTACTTCCAAACCCATCAGAACTTGGGCTCAAATTTCTGAGGCATTGAGAAAATTCTTCTACTCACCCAGGTATATGCAATCTTTGTGGATCAGATGGCACCAGCTCTGACAAATCCCTTCACAAGGAATGAAACGCTACATATAGTTCTTCTGCAATATGCACCTCTTACTGCATATTCCATATCTGGAAGAGGTACTCATATTAAAGTGTTCTTCTATTTTATTGATTCACTTCCATCGAGAAGTAGAGCTATTTGAAAATCCAACTTTAGACAAACCTTTTCAGAGAGATTTGGCTATAGAAAAGAAATTTTCTCCTAGGGGTCATACTCCTCAGTCTCGTCCCTACACTAACCCCTTTGCCTCTCAAACATCCATATCCAATCGTTTAGCCTACTTTCCACCTCCTCGGGCTCAAAATTACATACCTAATATAAATACAAGGACACCCTGGTGCTAATTCCACAAGACTACCTCACACAATTCATCAGATTGTCAAACCATCCAAAATATAAATACCAAAGAAACCCTATGGACTGATCTCATTGCTTCCTCCCAAGTTGAATATATTGAAGAAGTTCCCCTGGACAATCCCACAAAAGTGGATCCCTCACTGATCCTAATGACCCATGAATATTTGAACTCCTCCACCCAACCCCTCTTCACTCATAATTTCCAAATTAAAAACTCCTTGTCTTTACTGATTATGGACAATGGAATTCAAAAGAATTTGGTGTCTCAAGACCTTTTCAACCACCTTAAGATGGTTACAAATCCACACCCACAACCCTATCAGCTCGGATGGGTCCGGAAGGATGGCCCCCACCTCTTAGTTCCTCAATGCTCTCTGGTCACAATTTCCATAGGCCAATTCAAATATATTGTCCTTTGTGATGTCTCCCCCTTGGATTGTTCGTATTTGCTACTAGGTATCCCATCCCAAACCCAAAGAAATGATATCTATATGGCCAAATCCAGCTAGTATAAACTTACCAAAGAATACCACACTTATATCTTAACTGCAAAAACACCCAAACCCCCTACTACCAAAGAAAAAATATCGCATGTATATTTAAACCAATGTGTCTCTCTCTGTTTGGTGGGCCCAATAACATGAAAAAATACCTCACCCTATTCCTGAATTAATGACTCCCCTCCTCCAAGATTTTGCAGATGTGTTTCAATATATAGCGGGACTTCCTCCCTCCCCGAACATTGACCATTCCATTCATCCCATCCCCAGATGTGTATTACCTAATGCCCCTACATATTGGTTGGCTCCAATAGAAATAGAGAAAATGGAAATACAATTGAATGACCTCATCAATTCTGGCCACATCCAACCATCAACTTCTCCCTATGCTTCTGCTGCTTTTGTCATCCCCAAAAGAGATACTTTAGAAATGTGCATTGTCACTGATTACCTCGAAATGAACAAAGCCACAATAAAAAACTATTACCCCCTTCCTCATATTGAGGAGTAACTTGACACCCTCCAAGGAGCTAAGTGGTTTACTAAATTGGATTTAACAACCGGTTACCATCAAGTTCAAATCAACCCAGATGATGTTTGGAAAACCTCTTTGAAGACCAAATTTCGTCTTTTGAGTGGAAAGTTATGCCCTTCTCCCTCACTAACACCCCAACCACTTTCATGAGGCTCATCAATGAGATATTCAGGTCACATTTGGGTCAATTTGTGGTCATCTACTTAGTTGACATCCTCATCTTAAGACGAACATGGGACACTCACATTCAACATGTCCAACAAGTTCTCCAAATCCTCTGAGAACACAATTTACAAGTAAAAGAGAAGAAGTCATATTTTTATCAGAATTCAGTTCCCTATATTGGCTTTGTGGTCATCTCAGAGGGTATTCAACCAGATCCATCCCACATCCAAGCATTGAAGCAATGACCACTACCTTCTTCATCTAGCGAGGTCAAAATCTTTTTGGGTGGCATCAATTTCTATCGTAAGTTCATTCCCTATTTTTCCCAACTTGCTTGTCCTTTGCATCAACTCTCAAATAGTGCTTCTACATTTATCTAGACTAAAGAAGAAACTAGTCAGTTTGCTCAGCTCAAAGAAACCCTCTACTCATCCCCTTTATTACACCTGTCAGACTTCTCCCAACCCTTTGATATTGAGTCCAATGCCTCACAATATGCTATTGGTGTCATACTTAAGCAAGAAAGACACCCCATTGCTTACCACTCTGAAACCCTGTCCGAGGAAAAGAAAAATTATAGCACCTATGACAAGGAGTTTTACAGTCCGATTCAATCCCTCAAGCAATGGAACCATTATTTGTTGGGTAAAGAAACAATTCTTCATACAGACCACCATCCTTTGATTTTCATCAACTCTCAGTCTAAGATTAAGGAAAAAAGGAACTATAATTGGGCCTCCTATATTCAACAATTTCACTTGGTCATTAGATATAATAAAGACACTTCTAACAAGATGGTCGATTTCCTAAGCCAGCCTCCCACTCAAGCTCTCTCAATTATACAAGTGTGTTGTGATACCTATGACACATGGAAGGATCGATATGCTACTAACCCTGACTTTCAAGAGATTTGGTTGGCATTGCAAACTCCCACAGTGATCAATAAGACCCCCTTTCTAGACTACACTATTTGGGATGGGTGGCTCTATAAGTTGAATTTCTTATGTGTTCCACACTTAGACGACTTCCTCTTGATCATCAGGGAGGTGCATGCTTCAACCTTTGGGGGGCACTTCAATACCGCAAAGACCATCCAACATCTGCAATGCCATTTCCATTGGCCGTCCATGCAACCTCAATTTGAAAAATTTATCATATCATGTGCATTATGCTCACAATCCAAGCCATCCAACTGGAAGCATTAGTTATATCAACTACTTCCTCTTCCTTCTCGGCCTTGGGAGTCAATCTCAATGGACTTCCTCAGTGGACTTCCAGTAACCCAAAAGCAACATGATTCAATTTGCGTAGTGGTATGTCACTTTAGAAAAATGGCACTTTTCATCCCATGCACAAAGGCTACTACCGCAAAACAAACAACATGACTCTATTTCCTCCATGTGTAGCCCCATTTTGGCCTCCAAATCACTATCATTTCAGACAGAGATTCTCTCTTCCTCAACACATTTTGGAATACAATATGGGTGCTATTCAAGTGCCACCTCAATTTTTCTAGTGCATTCCATCCTCAAATGGATGGCCAACTAGAGGTTGTCAACAGGATCTTGGTTCATGCTCTCCGAACTCACTTTGGGCATAGAAAACAATGGGACAATTACTTGCACAATATACAACATAGATACAACAAGGAAACACATTCTTCTACACGGTTTAAATTTTTGAAGTCTTCTTGGGCTTCCAATCAACATCTACAAGCAATCTCCTACTCACTTGGGCTCGTCAAGGTACCTTCCATCAATAACAAGAACAACTCTCAGCACAATGCCACACTACAGTAACAACAACACTTAAAGAAGGTCAAGAGCATGCCAAGCAGATCCATTGAAAGAAAAGGACCTTCATGTCCTTTCAACCAGGGGATTAGGTTTGGTTACACATGGATAATAAGTTCTTTAAAGGCCACCATCACAAGCTTCTTCCAATAATATATGGCTCGTATACCATCCTCGACAAGATTGGAGAAAATGCTTATAGGTTGGATCTGCCACCACAAATGGGAATCCACAATGTTATTAATGTAAATCACTTGAAGTTGTTTGAGCCTCACCTCTTGGAGGAACCATTCACCATTACTCATCCAGTGGACAACATTTTGGATTTCCAACTCTCGTTGGCCAAAGACACTCTACTGGACACTCGGACTCACACTACAAGGCACAGGGTATACACTTCTTATCTAGTAGCCCGCCAAGGCTAAACTCTAGCTGAGGCAAAGTGGATCATAGCTGAAGTATTTCACAACAAGTTTCCTCATCTTCTCATGGAAGTCAGGACGCTTCCATATCTAAACAGGGAGGAATTGGGCCAAGGAGGCCATCTAGGGGAATGCCCACTTAGGGCACACAATTCAGCCAACTAGGCTTGACCCATTTCACATTTTGATGATGTGTAGCTATGCATATGTAAATAAATGGTTCCCTTAGTATATAAGGTGAATTGGGACTCAATTAAATCATTCTTGTCTTTTCTTGAAGCTATTTTCCCCACTTTTTTTTGTTGTCTGAGTTTTTACTTCACGCTTTGTTGCATTTTCCTTTTTGGGTCGATCTAGGGTTAGCCAGTGATCTTCTCTTCATGGTTTCACTCTGGCTGCTATGTTTTACATTCTTACACATCTGAGAGTGAGTTGATTCCATTAGCTAACCAATCTCTCAGGGGACAAGTCCATTTCTACAAGTTTTCTTGAGACAGACAGGAGGACACACCATCTTATTTTTTGCACCCTTTTTGGTTTTTCCATTGTCGGGATGAAGTAAGTGCACCCTCTTCTATGGTTTCACTTAGCTTCTCCCTTTGATACCCAAGAATCACCCTAAAATATCCCCATCTTCTTGTCTAATCTCATATCATCCAGACATTTGATCTCCATTGCTTGGTTCCCCAGACCCATGGTGTGCCCCTGTTAAGATTAGCGCCCCCGTTGATTATTTTGGTCGAATGTCGGAAATGTCTTGTTTGGTCACCTTCCCCATTAGATATCCTTCATAGGGAGATCAAGTATCTACATCCTCGATATCACTTTGAATATCACCAACCTCTTCATCATAATGGAAAGCGTATTCTACTACAACATACCCTTTAAGACTATTTGATCTTTTACTCAGCAAATTGAATTGATAACAACATTCTTGATAAATGAAATTAGTTGCAATTGTCTCTTTGCAAAACAAATGAAATTTATCATGAAAATGTCTTAGTGAATTAATACAAGCAACTGGGATTGATCTACACCAATCATGAGCTACTCCATATAAAGAGTATGTAATCAATTTGACGAGGACATCTTCATTTATAATTTTCATATTAAGTATGCACTTATGAATATCTAGTTAAAAATCAGTTGGAATTTCCCAATTTTCCCCTCTAAACCTAGGGAGGTACCCTTTCCATTCACTTCTATTAGGAACGAGATTTGGAAAACCAAATATATTTGAGAAATCACAAAATGCATACCTCTGAGAAAAAATCCTGTCCACTTAAAACTAGTGGAGTCGCCCATAGATTTATCTATGATGAAGCTAGAGTCACCAAGTAGAATATTGAATTCAAGTTGGTGTCCTCATCTTGTCTACCCTCAAGAGCTGGATCTGATCATTGGCGTTCTCCTGGGGAATATTTCTTCACTTTTTTCCCTGGAAACGACGCCAAAAATGTTAGCACTAAGAGTCACACTTAGACTACTGTAAGTGTAAGCTCAATACCCACCATAATATAAATGGATTAAATAGTTTGAGTATGTGGATCAACAAGACTAGGAAAGAAAGGGAGAGGGAAACAAAATTTTTGCAGAGGCATTCCATTGGGCATGGAGTCATAACATCCTATAGATCAAAGGAAATCAAACTGCATATTAGAAAAATAGATATATAATGATGAGTAGAAGCATGGTGAATATGACAAAAGGAAGAACATCCATTATACAAAGATCATTTTGCCAATAGATAAATATTTTCTTAAACAATGAACAATGATTTAATGGGCAACCTACAAAAGATCCTATGTTGTTCATGAATCCATCAATCAATGGCAGCTTTGACCCTCAAAATAAAAAATATGTTCAAGGAATAAGATAATAAATAAGTGGGAAAACAATTAAGACAATCTGATAACAACTCTCATGAATCTTTAATGGCAGAAAATGTCATTACAAACTCTCCCTCATGCTTACATATGAACAACTAAAACTTCTCCTCAAGCTCCTCCTCTCTTGGCCCATGAGTCCAACCATTTTCTAATAAAAAACACTTTCATTTATAGTGAATAATCTCTATCTAAACTAAGGAGTTGCATAGGATCATCCTCCATTTAGGAGTCTTGTTACAAAAGATTCCAACAAAAGCATAACAAATTCCTATTTTGGGGGGATTTTGTCTATGATGACAAATGCCTTTTCAAACAGGTCATCCTGATTGATATGGAGATGGAACACATGTCCCTCATGTCCAACAAAATCCTAGGAGACCATTTGAACATTCCTTGACAGGTGGCAACCTCTCAACAAGGAGAATATCCAATCAACTATGCAAAATAGAGATTTTGTAGCACATTCCGCAATGCATTGGTATTTTAATTGTTTCTCTCAAATGTCAAACTGGGTTCGGCTGCAATTTAGTCAAAAAGTTAAAAAGGATATCATCTTCCTCCAAAAAGACTTTCAGAGAAACCCACATCACCATTTTGGATTTATGATAAAAAATGTAACAACAACTATTATAGGAAATTCGGTAGCACATTCTATAGTGCCTATCTCAATTCACAGCGCCTGAGCCAGTTCGCATTAAGAAAGGAATATAAAGTATCCAAACCCTTTTATAACCTCCAAGAAAGAAAAAAATCTCATGGAGTATCTGATGGCTATGAGGTTGATGCTGGTAATTTTGAATTTTCACCAGGACACTTGCAACCTATCCAACCTACAACCCTCTTCCTTAACTAGTTCGCAGTGCCATTTCGTAGTGCCAACTCAAATATTTATTGCACAGTTTGAGGAGAATGTTATTTGATGTTATCACATAATCCATAAGAATTTTTTTTAAATACAAGATCTGAAAAAAATAATATCTTATGTGTCATGACTTTTTAACCCTACAATTCTATGTGATAACACAAAGAAAATCACTTGTGCAGGGATTTCCCTCACAAAGAGGACAAAGTGAAGAACATGCATAATATCCAAGAGGTTACAACAGTATAAGACATGGGAAGGATTTATGCATATTTAGATGATCAAGAAGCAGTTTACCAATCCAATATGATTGAGGTGGAAGGTAGGATCATTAAGCAACATGTTGTTATTTTAATTTATTCACGAGTGATAAATTGTTACATTGATCCTAAAATAGTGGATAGATTACATTTGGAGACAAGTAATCTTGAAAAATCAAGTTTGCTTCATCTAGCCACTAGAACCAAAAGGAGAATCCATAATATGGTCAGAGGTTGTTCCATAAGTCTTAATGGTGTGAATAATAGTGTTGATATAAAGATCATACCACTGGGGTCTTATGATATTATAATTGGAATGGATTGGTTGGACAGACATCATGTTGTTCTATATTTTCATAGAAAGACATTTACATGTCTTGATGGAGATGGAAAATAGATCACTATGAATGGAGTTCCAAGACCCATATCTATAAGGGAGATTTCATCCTTACACGTGAAGAGAAGCTTCATAAAATGATGTCAATTGTATGTATCACATGTGGAGGATCCATAGAAGAAAAAAAAGGCTAAGGCTTGAAGAATTATCGATACCACAAGAATTTGAAGATGTATTCCAAGAAATACCAGGGTTCCCACCAAAGAGGGAGATAGATTTCTCTATTGATTTAGTTCCAGGAGTTGCCCTAGTGTCAAAAACACCTTATAAAATGAGTACACTAGAATTAAAAGAATTACAAATGCAGTTGGAAGAATTGTTGAAGAAAGGGTACATACATCCAAGTGTTTAACCTTGGGGAGTGCCAATACTCTTTGTCAAAAACAAGGATGGAACTTTGAGACTGTGTATTGATTTTTGACAGCTGAATAAATCCATTGTGAAGAACACATACCCTCTACCCAGAACTGATGACCTCTTTGATCAACTAAGAGGGCAAAAAATATTTTCAAAGATAGAGTTGAGATCAAGATACCATCATGTAACAATCAAGGAAGAAGACATTGATAAGACAACATTTATAACTAGGTATGGGCATTATGAATTTGTAGTGGTTCCATTTGGATTGCCTAATGCACCCGATGTCTTTATGTGCTTAATGAATGACATATTCAGAAATTATTTGGATGATTTTTTCATAGTAATCTTGGATGACATACTTGTGTATTCTAAGTCAGGAAAAGAACATGAACATCACCTAAGATTATTATTGCAGGTGTTGAGAGAACATCAGTCGTATGCCAAGTTCAGTAAGTGTGATTTTTACCAAGAACATGTCCATTACTTGGGACACATTATTTAAGATCAACATATAGCAATAGATACAGAGAAGATTAAATCTATTAGAGGGTGGACATAACCCAAGAATGTTTCAGGAGTCATATATTTTATGGGATTAGTTGGTTAATACAAAAGGTTTATAGTAGGGTCATCTAAGATTTCTCATCTCATCACTTCTCTGCAAAATAAGGGAATTAAATTTCAATGTACATCTGAGTGTGAAGAGAAATTTAATTTATTGAAGGAATTACTTACTAGTGTGTCTATTTTAAATATTTCTTACCCAGATGAAATGTTTTGTGGTATGTACCAATGCATGTATGGAAGGAATTGGTGGAGTCCTCACTCAAAATGGACATGTCATTGGTTATGATTCCAGAATGATTAAAGAACATGAGAGGAACTATGCCACACATGACTTGGAGCTTGTTGTCATTGTTCATGCATTGAATATGTGGAGGCATTATATCATGGAAAAGAGATTTGAATTAAGAGCAGACCACAGTGGCCTGAAGTATCTTTTTGCACAATCAACTTTGAATTCCAAGAAAACAAAATGGCTGGAATTTTTAAGTGAATACGACTTTGGCATCAAGAATATCCACGGAAAAGAAAATAAAGTTGTTGATGCACTTCATACAAGGGTACATCTCATGCATGCTACAAATTTCAATATGCATCAATCAGACTTGAAGAGAATAATTTTAGATGCTTTCATTATAGATCAGCAATACCTATAGGTAAAGGAAATATTACAAAAAAAAGTTGTACAATAAAAAATGAAAGAGTATGGGATGAATGAAGATGGATTACTTATGCATAAAAAATTAATTTATGTTCCTAGCTTCAGAGAACTTAAGAATTTGGTATTAAAAGAAATGCATAATATTCCATATGTTGGATATCTTGATTACACAAAAATAATTGCAAGAGTAAGGAGTCAATTATTTTGGCGAGATAAGAAAAAGGATGTTGTTGATTACATCACCAAATGTATGGAATGTCATAGAGTGAAGTTTGAGCATAAGCACCCGACAAGTTTTCTACAACCCTTACCAATTCTAGAGAAAAAATGGGAACTGGTAACCATTGAATTTATAACAAAATTGCCTAGGAAAACAAGACAACATGATCCGATCATGGTAGTGGTTGCTAAATTGACAAAGGATGCTCATTTTGCTCCTATAAAAAAAAAATCATACAACAACTAATATTGTGAAAATTTACATGAAAGAGATTGCTAGGTTGCATGGGATACCTAAGGCAATTGTCTCAGACAAAGATACAAAGTTTACTTCAAATTTATGGAGGGGATTCTTTAATGGATTTTGTAAAAATATGAACTTTAGCACACCATATCATCCACATTCACATGGGCAGACAAAGAGAGTAAACCAAGTAATTGGAGACATGTTTAGGATGTATGTGATGGATTAGCCATCTGAGTGGGACGAGTACTTGCACTTGGTTGAGTTTCCCTATAATAATGGGTATCAAGTTTCATTGAAAACGAGCCCATTTGAAGCTTTGTATGGTAGGAAATGAAATACTACAATAAGTTGGGACAACCCAACAGACATAGTGGTACTTGGGCAAGAATTGTTCAAGGATATGGAAGACGAGATAGTTAGGATTAAGAAGAATTTAAAGGGTTCTCATTTTATTCTTGTAAAAACAGCTCATATAGTAGCTAATATTGTAGAAATTTACATGAAAGAGATTGATAGGTTGCATGGGATACCTAAGGCAATTGTCTCAAACAGATATATGAAGCTTACTTCAAATTTCTCGAAGTAATTGTTTAAAGGATTTGCTACAAATATGAAATTTAGCACAACATACCATCTACGGTCAAATGGGAAGACAAAGAGAGTCAACCAAGTAATTAAAGACGTGTTGAAGATGTATGTGATGGATAAGCCATCTAAGCGGAAATAGTACTTTCACTTGGTTGAGTTTGCCTATAATAATGGGTATCAAGTTTCATTGAGAATGAGCGTGTTTGAAGCTTTGTATAGTAGGTAATGCAATACTCCAGTAAGTTGGGACAAGCCAACAGACATAGTGGTACTTGGGATAGAATTACTTAAGGATATGGAAGACCAGATGCTTAGGATTAAGTAGAATTTAAAGGCAACTCGATATCGACAAAAAGTTTATGCAAATAAAAACATGACAACTAGAGAATTTAAAGTGGGGGAACATGTTCTTTTAAAAGTGAATCCCAAGAAGATCTCTTTGAAGTTGGGTAGTTGTACAAATCTGGCAGCCAGATTCTATGGTCCATTTGAGATATTGGTAAAAATAGGGCTAGTTGCATACATGCTTGCATTGTCTTCTTCCATGAATGTGCATAATGTGTTTCATGTCTTTTTGATAAAAAAAATATGTGCATGATCCTAACAATGTTATTGATTGACATCGGATTGAGGTAGAGGCAAAGGAAGGCTTCCAGGTCCAACCAATGTGAATAGTGGACAAAAAACTCAAAATGCCCCATAACCGAGTCATAGAGATGGTAAAGTCCAGTGGACCTACTATGGTCCTGAGGATGCTAGTTGGGAGCATGAAGATGACAAGTGGGCAGAGTAGCCACATCTTTTTGAATAATTTTTTTGAATTTTGATTGCTATTTTTTATATGCACTAAGGACAATGTCACAATAATGGGGAGGGAAATGTAATACCTTGTTTTTTAACCCCGTATTAAATATTGTATTTTGTTATGTTATGAAAGGCTAGAGTGCCTAAACAGTTATTAAGATGCAAGTGTGCCCAGGAAATGTAATGTTTTGATCATTATTAATATAAAACACATTGTTGGCTGCTAGATAGACAAGGAAAAGAGTTATAGAGGGATATTATTCCACAAGAGAGGGGGCTTGAGGGGTTGAGTAGTTATTTTCTATTTTATTTACCCATTTTTGGCTTTAGTGGAGAATAACAACTATATGAGCTTCTTGGGGGAAGACCATGGGGTTCCTTAATTCCAAGAAGTACATAAACCCATACTTAGTTTGTGGTGGGGGTTGATTTTTGTTGTTGGGGCTTTGTTGGTTCCTTCACACTCTCTCATTCATTGTCCATCATGCCCACCTTTCACTTCTCTTGTGTTCCCCACTCATCCCTTCACCTACTTGTTCCATATGATTCAAGAGTTTCTTGGGGAAGGAAACCTAATTTTTTAGAAGAGCCATAGTCATTGGTTGTATAAACTATTGGTGAATTCCAACCAAGATTTGCTTCCTACATGTTTGTGATGGCTTTGCCCATGTTTCTGTTAACTCACAGCTATGAGTCCTGAGAGTCTGAGCAAGGATATTCTTTACCAAAAGCACTGGATCCATAGAACAGATTGACATCGTGAGGGAATCTGTGACAGAGAAGGGGGTCCATTATCTTGGGTTGTGCAAATTGGGTAGAGGAGAGCTTATGTACTTTGGATTGTTGTGAGTGTTGAAAGTTCTATGATAGCATGAGGGATGACTAGCTCGGGAAATCGAGTGACACCCCAGAATCCGTCCTTGTGGAATCATAGCTCTGGATTAAGGGTGACATTGTTGTTCATTCTTGGAAAAACAATCTCTACGGTTGGGTGCAACATCCTTGGTCTGTAGTGAGTTGGTGTCTTGTTTTCATAATACATAAGTGATCTCTGTTATGGTTATTTACCTATGTATGATTCATTCTGCTATGTATTTATTTATCTTTGAATTTAATATTTCAAATATCCATGTTTGCTGGAGTTTATGTTTTGGCATGAATCTTTATTTCCGCATATGGTTTTCATGTCTCTTAATTAACTTAGAAGTGATTCGAATTTAGATAAGTCACTGTGAAGTGTGTCCCTGGGCTGTAGCATGCCTCTCTTGTGGGTGGATGGTTGTGTTGTAGTCAGATTAAGTGGCATAGCCCAACCTGTGTGTGTGGTTGGGTACGTTGCAAGTTCTTATTCAATTTGTTGAATGTGATACCAACCAACTACATTTAGACAAATGGCTTTAGGTAAATATTTCTCTAAATCCATTTTCACACATATTTTGGCACAATAATACATGGATGATTTTTTTTATTTTTTATCTATGTACTTCCCCAATGAGTCTCCAATGCTTGTTAAAACATATCATTCTCACAATAGTGAAGGGGAACCATATAAATAAGGGATACTTCTAAAAATCAAGTCATTGTCTTCCTCGAACTAAAAAAGAATAACATAATAACCTCGGTTGCAGAATACGTGATTGAGTTTTCCTTTCCTCAATGGTTGTCATCTCCTTTGTAGCAAAAATTCCATTTCGCAGAGAGATGGCCTTAATCCAATGAATTGGTCAACCGATAGGTTTTCAAGAAAATTTGGGGCTTTACACCTAACCGAAATCTGGGGAAAGTAGACCTCCAAAGTCAAGTTGATCTTCTTCACGAAACACATATGGTTCGGTTTGGTCGAGAACTTCTCTAATGAATCAATCAATTGTTTAAAGGTCGTTACATTATCAACAAAGCCAAGAGGAGTATGAGAACTTCCCCTCGATATTGAAGGTCCAAAGATGGACTCTCTACACAAATCTAGGGCTTAGGAGTAGAATATATTTTAGAGGTAATTTTTAATATGAAATGTTTTTTCAAACATACAATAATAGGCATATACTACACTTGATCTTAGCCAAAAGAAAAAGAAAGGTATTGTCACATTTTCCTTTCTTATTAATTATTGAAGCATTCACTAAAGTCATTGATGGTTACAAACAAAATGGAAAACTTGAAAAAACATATTAAACATGTTCTTTTAAAAATAAAAAATATATTAAATTTAAATATTTACATATACACACTTTCACTCAAATAACATTTGAAAAACTATCTACACTAACTTTAAAATGATCATACAAAAACCTAAATATTTTAGTTTATTGTTTTTCTCAAAAAATATTTGAACATTTCAAAAACTATCTATACAATTTAACTTCAAATTTTAACATTTCAGAAACTATCTACACAATTTAACTTCAAAATAACTGTACAAAACCAAAATATTTAGTCTCGGAGAAGGTGGCCAACGCATATCTCTTATGTCGGCTGTCTCCTAAATTTAGAAATGGCCGACTAGCTCCTGTAACTTTACTTCTTTAATAATAAATTAGCCTCCGCTTCGGTATAAATAAGTAATCGTATCTTTAACGAATCAAATTTGTACTTCCCTTTGCTTACATACTTTTGTGCCGTGCTGAGCTATTTTATATGTAATTCTGATACTCGTGGCTACGAATCCAGCAGGGACAGTGATTATAGAAGGACAAACGGAAATGGAGATGGAAATACACGCCGAAGGACAAACGGAAATGGAAATTGACATAGTTACCGAAGGACAAACGGAAATGGAAATAGTGAGCGAAGATCGAAAGGAAATGATACCCGACAGGTATATGAACATCATCAGCGGAGAATTTGCTTATGACCCAGTTCGACTACCACTGGATCAAGATCCCATGCGGCTTCTCTATAACAGAAAAACTCTACAGACCATTTGGGAAATTGAACGGCATGCCCGCAATCCCCTTACTGGACAATGGTTTGACATTAAAAGCGTTATTCCCCAAATAGGTTTGAGAAATGAAATGAAGCAGTTCAATAAACTTCATGGATTTCCTCCAAAAACTGTAATTGCCGAGTATTCAAAAATTGTGGACGGGGGAGAGATGAAGCGACATTTAATGACGTTACGTACATATGTTAAAGGGAGACGGATAGCAGAGGAGCAATGGGTGGAAATATGGAAGACAGTCAATATAGTACGTTTGTTTTGTGAGTTTCATTTTCAGAACATAAAATTATTCACATCTCGACAAGGCTTAAAATATTTTAAGAATGTAATTAAGAAAGTCATTGATAAAACTTTAAAAGAAAAGGACGCCAAAGATGCTGCAAGTGAGGACAATTGATGTCGTAATAAACGGAATGGAATGAGATCACGTGGAGAAAATTCCAGCGCAATTCTTGGGAACCTGGAAGAAAATTCCACGGAACGATACTGGCTAATTTTAAGTTTAATCGCGATTGTACGTCATGTTAATAATAATGATGATCAGGGCTATATAAAAATGCAATCCCTTGTTCTGCGAGCATTTTCTACCATTTTTCATGAGATTACCGGGTTAAATAACATGATTATTGCGGGAACCATAAGAGCCATTTTGGTGGGATATCCGTGTGCCCTCAGTATATTAGGTCAAAGAAATGCAAAGGATATCAGCAGCGAAGATTTGAATCACGGGAAGATTTGAATCACGGGATTGCTATTCTGAGATCAATGAGGGTGTCACTATCAAATTTCCATCGGAGGTACGTGACGGCACTGGCTAATGCTGTAATTATCTGCATAAATTGAGACATCAAAGGAGATGACTGTCTTTATGGAGGGACAACTTATTGAAGCTCAAACGGACGCGCGGCAAAATTCTGAGGCCCTTGAGAAAGGTATTAGCCTTGTTAGAGATATAGCCATGGAAGAAGGCGAATTAACTACTTGTATTCTGAGACGAGGTTTAGATATAGTAAAGGACCTCGTTCATATGTTTATCAACCTTGCCACAAACAGGAAAATAACTACCCAAAACTACTGTCCTCCCTGCCAACTAGGGAAAGTACCTAGCTCCAGGATATCTACGGATATCCTGGCCCTCCGTGCCCAAAACCTCCAGCAACTTGGTGCTTCCCCTGATCAAAAGCCATAGTCCAGAACACTTTGTTCCTTGCTCCCAGCAAGCCAACAGTCCACAGAGAATACAACAGGCTCACAACCAATACCCCAGTGCACAGCAAATACCACAGTGCATAGAAATTCTGCTCCCGACAAAATGCAATGGTTTTCGGCCAATACAACTGGCTCAGCAATACAGTCCGCAGCATCCATCCCCGCCGAATGGTGCGCACATCCCCCTCTTCCCGTCCCTTATTCCTCCCTACCGACTAACACAATTACTCCACAACCACCCCCGTCCTCCGTCCTTCGTCATGAGTTAATACGTTATCTTCTCGGGATCCATGGCTATCCCTCTCTGCATACGCCACCATTTTTATATCATTTTTCATTGATCTTTTAAATTTAATTTCACAGGTCATTAAGTGTGATCAACAGCTAATTTATTAGTTTGTTAACTGCAATTATCCCTTAATTAAATCTTACTTAATAATCTTTATCCATTTATCAATTTAGGGTCGTTACATACTCCCGCCCTTCAAGAAACTTTGTCCCGGAGTTTAAGGTATCTGATGGTACAAAGGAAAAGAGCATGGTTCATATGTTCACAACAAGTAATTGCATTAACAGTAAATAAGTCAAGAAAACTCATACATACTAGTGTATATGTACAAGAAATGCATGTGTAGCTAGTACATGCAAGTCTCGGGCATGTACTAATAATCAAACTGTCATCCTTTAGTAATTTATGCATGCAGTCAATTCAGTCAGCAAGACTAGTCTTTTATAAAAGACAACAATTAATCAATTGTTTAAAAATTTCTTTAATCACAATTATCCGGTTTAACAATTTTATTTTACACACTTGTAGTTTAGTTAATGAATATTCATATATACACATTTCTTCCTTCATCAAATTCCATCACAAAACAGATCTCCATATATCTCAACTATTCTACTCATCCTTCCTTCCTAACCTACTTTCGTCTCCCATCCTATCCGTCCTCTGCTAGACTATCTTGGAGCGTCAGCTATACTGACCTAACTCCAAATAGAACCCATAAGTGGGAGTGTTGTTATCTCGACCAAGCTTCCCTAGCAAGCAACTGACAGTCCTCATCACACGTCTTGGGGAGCGTGAACTAGCACTGTCCTCCCAGGACTTTAGGTTTCGGAGGATACACGATGGGAAACACCTCCACCCCTCCTAGCAGTACTAGGGTCAACACCCTATAATGGAGGATACACGGTGGGAAAAACCTCCACCCCTCCTAATAGAACCAGGGTCAACACCCTAAAATGGAACACACAGGGGCACCATGTTGCTAGAGGTTTTGTCATCGTTTATTCGGTTTTGGGCAGTGTTAGTACCAAAATCATAGCATAATCATGCATTAGTTCGCATATCATAGCAATGCATCCAAATCAATATAATTTCCCACA
>JZKD02S2014381.1:681700-724364 GCA_000966675.3 Picea glauca
TACAAAAATTATCGGTGCGCCCCAAGGTGAGACACTGGGCCTTACTAGCCCTGAATCTAGTAACTCCTTCAACTGCATTTGCAATTCACAAAGTTCCGGTGCTGTCATTCGATACAGAGTCTTGGATATTGGTTCTGCACCGGGTTTTAGCTCAATGTTAAAATCAAGCTCCCTCTCAGGAGGTAATCCTAGTAATTCATCTGGAAAAACATCCTGAAATTCTGACAATACTGGGTACTGATCCAATGAGGGTCCCTTCCTTTCTTTCACTACCTCCACTACATAAAGTCGAAACCCTTGTCTCAAGCATCGCTTGACCTTCATAGTTGATATAAAGCGTAATGACACTTTTCTCTGTATACCCTGAACCTCTATCGGTTTTTCTTCATCATTGACACAAAGCACCTTCTTTGCGAAACAATCTATCAAGGCTCGATGAGCTGCTAACCAATCCATTCCGATGATTAAGTCATATGCCCCAAGAGCAGTGACGTATACCTTCAACTTGGTAGTGCACACTCCTAGGTCTACTATACAATTATCGACACTAGGTCCTACAACTTGTTTCTTCCCCGAAGCCATCTCGACTTGCTTAAAGTCATCGTGCTCATAGGCTAACAACCCACTCTTTTCTAATGCATATGGTGAAATGAAACTATCTGTCACACCAGAATCAAACAAAATCTTAACATTAACATATTTTAGCATACCTAGTGACTCTACTATGGTGGATTGATGTTCAGCCTGGCGGTTATCAACCGCTGCGTAAATATGGTGGCTGCTACTTGTTTTCCCCATCGGTGCCTTTCCTTCATTATGCACGAACCCTGGTTGAAACTCTGGGCAGTCACGCTGGTAATGGGGTCCCCCGCACCCCCAACATGTGACATCAGGTGGAACAGGTGCATTGCTACGTGTCTGTCCTTGAAATGAGTTCCTTCCCCTGGAACCTCTGCCCCTACTAGTTTTTCCCCAAGATGGTCGTGGACCTGTCTGCACCGTTGGCGATGAACGAGATGTTGCACTAGCTACCATTGAAATCCCTACAACTACTGTCCTTGGCACATTTCTGTTACCATAAGGTGGTGTCCTTGAGCCCTCTCCCTTAGTAAATATCCTCGGGGTCTTTCCTACGAACCCAGGGCGATGTGGAAATGTCGATATTGTACCCCCTATTAGGTTTATGTGTTCTTCCACGTAACATGCACTCTCTACCGCCTCCGCCACTGAAGACGGTTTCCACATTCGCACCATAGCTCTTATCTTTGGGTTCAATCCATAAGCGAAGTGCTCTGCTTGTCGTTGGTCAGTGTCCAAATATGAAACGTATTTAACCAGTTCCATAAACCTGATCTCATATTCTTCCACAGTCCTATTTCCTTGTAATAAGGCATGAAATGCCCCTACTTGTTGTTCCTTGTAGTATGCTGGTAGATACTTCCTTCGGAACCTCTCCTCGAAGAGTTCCCAAGATACCGTGTCTGGGGTAAGGTGTAGTTGTCTTTCTAATTTGCCCCACCAGTTCAAGGCACTATCTCTTAACTGGAAAATTGCAATCTTTGCCTTTGAATTGGATGCATAGTCCCTTAAGGCAAAACACCTTGTCATGCCTTCCAACCATGCTTTCGCGCGTTCACTGGCGTGACCCCTGGAAAAATCTGGAAGTTTGATTTTCTGCAACTCTCGAGTGATGTCTTTAGGTGGAAGTCCTCCCCCTGAATCCCTTGATGCTTCTGGATTACCCATTCCAGATGGTCGGGGTTCCACTTCAGTCCCTGCTGGTTGGCGCCCTTTTAAAGTCTCGTTAATAGCTTCGAATGAGCATAGTATGAGAGCTAGTTCGGGCGATGGTGGTGGTGGTGCTGGTGGTGCTGGTGGTGCGGGTGGCACCCATGACGATGCTCCCCGGCTTCAACCTCTTCGAGTCCTGGCCATCTGGTATGACTTAACCTGCATCACCCAAGCTATCAAGGTGAGTCCCAAGACGTTTCAAATTGGTGCTACTCAAACTTAGAAACAGGGTTAGGCGTAAGTTTTCTTTACTTGTTTGTAAACAGACATTACTCCATAAGGGGAATTGGCTCGGTTTTGGGTTAGGATTAAGCATCTAAGCTCAGTCAACATCAAACTTTAAGGTAGGCTAACCTTACACTTTAATAACATAGTTGAATTAAAATTATTATTTACATTAATTTAATCCATTTTAACTTTATACTAACTCATTCCTATATATATAACTTATTTATACTAAATAATTTAATCTATTTTATAATATTTCTCACAATTTTCAATAAATAAAATAAAAAAAGACTAAACGAGTACCCAAGGATTCGGGCATGCCTGGGTTCCACATGCTCGTTTGGTTTCCTCAAGCTCCCCTTGTCTGAGCCGAAGTGGCCCTTCAGATCCCCTCGGGATTCACTGTCGAATGCCCCAATCAACAGCCTTATCTTCCTTCGTCACGGCCCCTGCGCCTACCGTGGCTTATTTCCGACTCTATATCGGAGTTCGGGGTTTCAGACTTTTCGCTGTCATGATCCCCTTACCTCTCCAATTCCCGATTCGCGATGGGATTAGTTTCTAAGAGTTATCCCCTTACTGACTATACCTTGGTCTATATGACCGTGTTCACAAGACCGTGGCCACTTATTTTCCTATCGGGATTTTTTGCTTAACTTTCCCGATGGGTTCTTTTCTTCGTTAGCCCCTTCGTTATGCACTTGGTCCATATGACCTGCCTCTGTGACCGTGGCCTTGTATCGCCCTATCGGGATTCGGGGTTTCGATGTTTGCGATGTAAATGAGCGCACGTCCTTAGGATTCCCGATCCCCCGATATTCAATGCCATGTGTCGTTAACTCTCGGCAAGGTTGGACCATCCGACACCTATCCTCACTCAAACGCTATGGTTGTGAGACTCGTCGCGTTTCGGGATTTCGCGACTTCTCCAGTCGTGATTCCTTCATATGCGGGAAACCCGAAATGCCGAAATCTCGACTCCTTCAAATCCTTGAACACGCATCCCTTGGATCAACGGCTATGATGGTGTCAATAATTCGCATATCGCGGTTTCATAATGCAAGGGTTTTGTGTCCTTGAAATCCCCGATACGTTGATTCTCGATATGCTGATGGGGCCAGCCGCCGATGGTTCTTGATGGTTGCCACCTGTCTCTCAGATGGACGGCCTTGATTGTATCGGGAAATCGTGAATCACGATTCCATTGTGCAATATTTTCACGACTCTGGAAACTCCGATATTCCAAACTCCGACTTTCTGGGATCTCTCGCCACGCGTCCTCGCTGATGGACGGTGTTGATTTTATCAGGAAATCGCAGATCGCGATTTCCTGTTGTGAGCTTTCCATGTCATCGAAAACCCCGATATCTCAAACTCTGGTTGGCTGATAGCTGGCCTCCACTAGGCCTCTGTCCTCCTTCTCTGTCGTGACGATAGTTGGGCCCCACTCATCAGGGTTTCGCAGATCACGAATTCAAAGTTCCTAAACATCATGTCCCCGGGATTCCCGATTTCCCGACGGGGCCAAACGCCGATGGTTTCTCGATGGTTTCCACCTGTCCATGCAGGTGGATGGTCCTGATTGACTCTTGGGGTTTCGGGACTTACGATGTCCTGAATTCCTTGTCCTCAGGGACCCTGATTTCCCGATCTGCGACTTTCATTTGATCCCTGACACCTGTCTCGTGTGAACGGACGACTTAGATCTCATCGCGAAATCGCGGATCGCGATTTCCTGTTGCACATTTTTTTTTTTTACCCTCGAAAACTATGATGCCCCGACTCGCTAGGATCTCATGCCACTCGTCCTCGTCGATGGACGGTCCAGATCCGATCGGGAAATCGCGTATCACGATTTCAACCTGCACAAGTCTCCCGTCTCCAGAAACCTCGATTCGCAACTCTTCGGGATCTTCTGACACCTGTCCCGTGTGAAAGGACGGCTCCGATCCTATCAAAAAATCACGAATCGTGATTTCCTTATGCAATGGTTCTACACTTCTAAAATATCCGATGGTAAAATATCGATGCCTCCCAAAACGCTGACACTTGTCGTGCCGAGATCAACGGCTAGGATCCGTTCTCGGGATTTCAAGAACCATAAGGTCTCGATTTTCTAACTTCACAAACCCTGATGACTCAGAATTCCTAATGACTCCTCCTATGCATGCTAGGGCTTAAACCCCACGCAACTTGTCTAGATCTAACGGCTGACGAGATTTCGTTCGAGATCTGACGGCGCAGAATCGTTCTCCTGTGTAACAGACATCTCTTCTTTGAGATAATGATTAATTTGCATGAAACATAACGCAATGTAAAAAGTTCTCTCTTTGGCACGTTTGAAATTTTATATGGGTCTATGGTTCTTGAAATTTTCACATTATTACAATCATCGAGGCTTAATATAGGCAAATAGTTCACACTATTCTTGTGCAATACAAATCTGCTAAATTTCCTTGTTCCGACTGCGCATCGACAGTTACTCATTTAGATAAGTTCGAGGTGAAGTAGGCCTTTTCAAGGTCCAACAAACGTCTTTTGCATTTTATTTAGTATGGTTCGTGTAATTATTGAATCTTACCAGTTGCAAGCCTTCCAGAGAAGCTTTCCTCGACATTTTCATCGGTTTCAGGTGTCTATTCTACCCGAAACATCATTAACAACATTGCCCAAATAAAATTTACGTTATGACTTCTCTTTTACGTGCTCAATAGCTTGGATACCATACTGTATCATGTATCAGTTCCATTTAGTCAAATTGAACGCGTATCTTCTACAGGTTAAGCGTGGTTGGAGTTAACACTCCTGGTTTCGACCCTTAGGCCCCAGATTTCGAACTAAGACGCTCTGATACCATATGTAATGCCCATATATTACTAAGTGTCATTAAGTTTCCTAAACATTTTAAGAAAGTAAACTGAAACAAAACTTCATAACATAATATTGACTTTTACAACAGCAACTTCAGTAACTTGGATTTATCAATAAATACTAAATGATTTACAGTATGAAATAAACACATAACTTAATAAGTACCTGGATCTGATGCTAATTTTTGTTGCCTCTTTGCTTTGCTACTGCCTTTCTGCTCCCTGCTACATAGATCAACCCTGCCACAAATAGGAAAATAACTGCCCAAAACTATTGTCCTCCCTGCCAACTAGGAAAACTACCTAGCTCCAGGATATCTACGGATATCCTGGCCCTCCGTGCCCAAAACCTCCAGCAACTCGGTGCCTCCCCTGATCAAAAGCCACAGTCCAGAACACTTTGTTCATTGCTCCCAACAAGCCAATAGTCCACAGAGAATACAACAGGCTCACAACCAATACCACAGTGCACAGCAAATACCATAGTGCATAGAAATTCTGCTCCTGGCAAAATGCAATGGTTTTCGTCCAATACAAATGGCTTAGCAATACAGTCCGCAACATCCATCCCCGTCGAATGGTGCGCACATCCCCCTCTTCCCGTCCCTTATTCCTCCCTACTGACTAACGCAATTACTTCATAACCAGCCCCCGTCCTCCGTCCTTCGTCATGAGTTAATACATTATCATCTCGGGATCCATGGCTATCCCTCTCTGCATAGGCCACCATTTTTATATCATTTTTCATTGATCTTTTAAATTTTATTTGACAAGTCATTAAGTGTGATCAACAGTTAATTTATTAGTTTGTTAACTGCAATTATCCCTTAATTAAATCTTACTTAATAATCTTTATCCATTTATCAATTTAGGGTCGTTACAGTTTTACACAGACCGAGAATGAAGATGATGGGAATCGAAAGTTTCCAGTCTTAATTTGTGAAAACAAGTGCGAGATGGTTCAGTGTGTTCATTACAGAATCGCACAATATGGATTGGATATCAGTGAAGCCTTAGATAGGAAACAAGATCTATTGTTTGATGTCGAAGTTCTCCACAAATTCATTCGTGATCGAGTTAAGTTTATATAACTCCATGAGGCGAGTGCACTATAAATGAATATAAGAAATATTGATTTATTAACCTTATATACATGATCTCCGTTGTCTTTGTTATTTGATGCAACACAATGCATTGCATTTTAAGAGATTTGAAGAGATTTTATTTATACGTAAGATTTTGATGGCGGTGCTGATTTCTTTCGACAGAAATGGGGAATCTACATACTGTATACAAGCCCCCAAAAATAAAAGATTAACATTAGTGATGTTGGAGTTTTATTAATATTGAATACTATTATTATATAATAGTTTAAATTTTAGTATGATAATAACTTGGGTGTACTTACTTTTCTTTGTACAAAGTTTAAAAAACAAATATTTGGGGTCTAATTTTTTTCCCTAAACAGAAAGTGAAACATCGCTTGTGATTCAAAAATAAAGTAGCTAGTCTCTTGTGTTTGTTGTAAACAAAATAAAAAGGATGGTCATTTACTTCTCACTTCGAATTTTCTTTTTTCATTCTTCGCTTAATTGTATTTGTGTGGTGTTTTATATTCTTGTTTACCAGTCTTTTTGTTGCTGCATTTTTAGTTTTTATAGATAAAATTGTGGATCAATTGTTATCAGAGCCTTGATCCAAGTGATCTTATGCTCAGCCAAAGTCAAAAGAGAGGCCATTCAACAATTTATTTTTTCTTGGAGATATGCATCCTTCTCACGACTTCCAGTATGTCCTCATTAGGGTATCGGGTGCCTTCTTAGTGTGCTCGGGATTTCAATGATCCTCAGCGCAACATCCAGTGACATATTGACATCTATGATGAATAAAAATTATGTCACCGTGAAGAAATCCATCCACATGGATTCTACATCCAAGAGCCCTCCACAGGGAATTCTACATCCATGACCACAACTCAAGTTCATGATTTAAAAATGGCTCTTCAAGAGATACCTCATCTGCAACAACATAGAGATCCAACAACCATGCAACATGATACACACTTCCAATTACCAAAGTTTGTGGGCCAAATGAATGGTCAAAATTTTGATTCTTAGATTTGAATCCTTTCCACATACTTATGTACATGTCATGAGATGACAGAACACATGAAGCTCCAAATCGCCAGTCTGCAACTTGAGCGAATTACAAAAGCATGGTGCGACACTCAACTCGAGAATTATTCCTGCGTCATGGACAGAGGCGACCTGGTCGAGAAATCATCACCAGAAATTATGACATGGGATGGCTTATTCCAGGCTCTCAGAGACTGCTTCTACCCAACATGATATTGTTAGAACCTCCTCTCTAGATGGTTGCATATCCAATAGCTTTCCAATCATTCTGTCTAGGGATACATCAACATATTCTGCAAACTATGGATCCAACTCCACATCATTGATGAGGAAGAGGTAATGATTGTTAAGATCAATTCTAGCTTATTTTTAAACATATATCGTGAAGTAGATATGTTCAAAATTCCTTCATTGGACAAGGATTTTCTTTGGGCCTTGGTCATGGAACGCAGTACCTCTAATCTGTACTCCTAAAGCTCGAGCCAAACCATCCACTTGTAACTATCTGTTAGGGTCCTAACCTGCACATAGGTAGAACAATATATTCGGATGTAATAAAGGTCAATAACCATAAGGCCTTACAACAAAATAGAATAAGTCAAATGTAAGAATACCTAATAGAAGCTTCTTCTTCTAGAAGGATCTTCCTCTAGATGCTTCTTTTGATAGACATATTTAGTATAAATAGGAGTTGAGGGTATGAGAACCCTAGCTTCGATATTATTGTAATAGAGCTCTGCTCGACTCGAGGTTTCCCCCTCTAAGAGGCCCATGAACATTTCTCTCAGAATCAAAGTGTTATTTATGTTGTTATTCTTATATCATTTAAATATTATTGTGGTGATTGTTCTCATTATATTGTTGTTATTCTGCCATTTCTAGCATTTTATTTCTATTTTGCATACATTTTATACACATGTTGTATCAGAGCACTTTCCTTGGCAATAATTGTGGGTTAATTTTTTTAGGGTAGAGACGTATTCCGACGTCTTTAATCTACAGAGAATTGTCGTTACGCGCATACATGCATGAAATAGAAGTGGTACTTAAGCGCACATATGTTGGCCACCCTTGTAGCCCCTGTTGGTACCCCTTTGAGTGGTAGTGCATCAAACAACACCTGTGTATGGATCGACCTAGATTACATGAATCCCTCTTTGGATAAACCGATCGGACTCCTCATTGTTATAGTGCCACTGAGAACAACACTTGGGAATATACTCTCTAGTACCTGGGTAGTCGGGTAGTACAGCTAAGGGAACAGTCTATCCTCCTTAGTCAATTCCCTGATATATTGGGTCGAGTACTACTGTTTGACCCCGCACATATATCAGAAAGCTATAGCACAAGGAAAAACCTTGTCTGTGGAACCCTTGAATACCTAACCCTTGGGGAAAAAAACATAAACAAATTAAAACAAACAAGATCTATTTCCGCACAATTGTGTTCAGGTTGCCAAATCACTACACATTTTTTCTTGGTTAAGCATTTGGGCATTTCATCACTGCAGTATTCTTCAGATCGAGTAGAACTCCACAGGTGTAAATAATAATAATAATAATAATAATAATAAAATAAAAATTTGCACCATTATTTGATACCTACTCCATTGGATTCATCTCTTCACCCTTATCACATTCATACATATTATTTTTCAGCAAAATCTTTTACCCCACCTGCCCCATTTTGGTTCCCTCATCATCATGGCCCATACGCGTAACCAAGACTTGGAAGCTCACTTCAATACCTTGCAATCTAATTTCACCAAGACCCAACAAGAAGTGAAACAACTCAGTGCCAATATTGTCTCCATCAATACAACCATGTAGTCCTCAATGGAGGAAATCAAACAAGACCTAGCTATCCGTCTTGAATATGTCATTTTGATGCTCTACAACAAGCTGCATATCCCTGCAAATAACCCTTTATCTAACCCACCTCCACATACTGAAGTTGAAAATTCCTCTCATTCCCACAACTTTTAGCACCATCACTTTCAACGTGACCTACTCCTTCTGCATGTGGATGTGACCAAATTTGATGGCTCGGATCCCACTGGTTGGGTAACCCAAATGGAACATTATTTCTCTTTATATGGAATTACAAATGACTTGGCCAAACTATGGTATGGTGTTCTCCATCTAGATCAAGAACATTGGAAATGGTGGCAATGGAGAAAAACTTCCTGTCAAGGGTATATTGCATGGACACACTTTTTCAAAGAGATTTATGAACGTTTTTTCACTGACACCAACCATTTGGGTTGTTTGACAAAGTTGAAACAATCAAGCATAGTAGAAGACTTTATAGCTTCTTTTGAGCGCCTAGCTGTTCGAATAGAGGGCATGTCTAATGCCTTTTTCCAATAGTGTTTTATTAATGGCCTCAAGGATGATATCTGGGCCCATGGCCTCATGGCTCAGCCTCAGAGTTGGGTGGAGGATACTAAAAGATCTAAAGAAGCACAACATTTTGTATCTTCTCAAAACCGGAAACCCTCATTTATCCACAAGTGTAAGGAACAAAATCTTTTTATGGCCATCTCGGAGGATGTTGAAACTCTCCTTGTGTCTGAGTCACCTGAAACCACTGACATAACCTGTCCCCTATACCCTCCCGAAGTAGAACTGGTCATTTCCTTAAATTCTCTCACTGGCTTCTCTGCTCCCTAGACCCTCAAGATAATTGGTTATATCAAGCATAGGAAGGTCATCATTCTGGTGTATAGTGCAAGCACCCATAATTTTATTCATCGTCACAATGCCCAAGAAACTCATTGCTACATCCATGAAGTCAATAATTTCCAAATCAAGATTGCCAATGGTGGCTCCATGAAATGTGGAGGGCGTTGTGAAAATGTGTGTCTCCAAATTGGTGACTACCACCTAAAATCTCATACGTTTTCTATCGACATGGGTAGTTGTGACATTGTGTTGGGTCCCATTCTCATGGATTTTAAGGAATTAACAATGCAATTTGACAAAGAGGGCCAACAATATAAGTTCCAAGGAATCACCATCGGTTCAAACGATATCATTAGTTCCCATCGCATGGAAAATCTTCTCGAGAAAGGTCATTCTGGTGTTACTTCCCAACTCCATGCCATACAAGCAACATAGACACCCTCGGTGTCGCAAGACCTCCAATCCATCCTTTCTATAGATCAAGTGGTATTTTCCACTCCCAAGGACTCCCTCCTTCTCGTGGTGTTCCTGATCATTCCATTCCCCTTGTACCAGGAATCATTCCTCCCAATATATGTTCGTATCATCACCCCTTTTCCCAAAAAATTGAAATTGAGAAAATTGTCCAGGAACTCCCTAACGCAGGCATTATACACCCTAGTATGAGCCCCTACTCTTCTCCCGTGGTCATGGTCCTGAAGAAATAAGTTTCTTGGCGAATGTATCCTCACTTTTGTGCCCTCAACAAACTTATCATTAAAGACAAATTTCCCATTCCTGTCATTGATGACCTCTTGGATGAATTGAGTGGTGCCTAGTTCTTTACTAAACTTGATCTTCGTTCTGTCTACCACCAGATTCATGAGGGCCACTATAAATTTTTGGTCATTCCCTTTGGCTTGTAATTCCCCCTCCACCTTCCAAAGCCTCATGAATCATGTCTTCCTTCCTTTTCTCCGTCATTTTGTCTTAGTTTTATTTGATGATATCCTCATCTATAGAAAATTCTAGATAGACTATCTTGCTCATGTGGATTGAGTTCTCCATCTACTCTATCTACACCAACTTTTTCTAAAACAGTCTAAATGTTCTTTTGGCACCTCAGAAGTTGATTAATTGGGTCATTTGGTTAGAAAGAATGACATTAGGGTGGATCCTAAAAAGATTGAATCTATGCAATACTGTCCTCACCCAAAGACTCTCAAAATCTTGCGTGGATTTCTGGGCTTAATAGGTTATTATCGCAATTTTTTTAAGAATTATGGAAAGATTGCAGCACCTCTCACTGCACTCCTATAAAAGAACTCTTTCACTTGGAATCCAATAGTTTTTCAAGATTTTCAAACCTTGAAGATGGCCATGTGCACCACTCCAGTCCTGGCCCTTCCTCATTTCAAAAAGACCTTTGTCTTGGAATGTGATGTTTTAGGGAAAGGAATTAGTGTTGTCCTTATGCAAGAGGGTTGTCCTTTGGCCTTTACCAGCAAGCAATTGTCTGAAAAACATTTGGGAAAATCAATATATGAAAAGGAAATGTTTGCTATTTTGCATTTCGTTGATCTATGGAACCCTTATTTATTAGGGAAACACTTCCAAATTAAGACAGACCATCAAAGCCTCGAGTATTTTCTGGAACAACACATTTCCTCCCCAAAGAAATAAAAATGGGTGACTAAGCTCTTTGGATATGATTATGAGATCATTTAAAAGAAAGACAAAGACAATGCAGTTGCTGAAGCACTTTCCCCAAAATATGAAGATGATGGATCCCTTTTTTCTCTTTCCTTCATTGTACCACATTGGCTCCAAGACGTTCGCCAGGAATAGCTACACAATCCCAAAAGTTCTCATCTGATCCAACAATTGCAGTCCAATGCTCCAACTTCCCTAAGGTACTCTTGGCTCCATGATGAGCTTCGATACAAAGGCCGTTTGTATTTAACTAAACAATCAAAACTTAAATCCACGATACTTTCCCAGCTTCATGCTACACCCATAGATGGGCACTCCGGGTTTACCAAAACCTATGACAGGGTCAAAAATTCTTTTTTCTAGGATGGTATGAAACAAGATATTCATAATTTTGTCGTTGAATGTGATGTATGTCAATGTAACAAGGGAGAAACAATCAAATATTCAGGCACACTATAACCACTTGTGATTCCACCTGATATTTGGAGGGATATCTCTATGGATTTTACTACAGGCTTACACAAATTGAGAAATAAATAAGTCATCATGATGGTTGTTCATCGCCTTTCTGAGTATTCTCATTTCTATTCTCTTCAACATGCACTTACAGCATCCATGGTGGCTCAACTTCTCATGGATTAGTTCTTCAAGCCTCATGGCATGCTGCATTCTATTGTTTCTGATCGCGACCCAAATTTCACCAACAATTTTTGGCAAGAACTGTTCAAGCTACAAGGCACCCAATTGCATCTCATCACTGTTTACCATCCCGAGACTGATGGTCAAACGAAATTTATCAACAAGTGCTTGGAAACATATTTGAGGTGTTTTTCCTCAGAAAATAAAAATCAGTGGGCTCAATGGTTTCCCCTAGTTGAATGGTGGTACAACAGTTCATACCATACAACTACACTCATGACTCCTTTTGAAGCAGTATATGGAAAAAATCCATCTTCAGTTCTCCCATACTTACCTAGTGTGTCGAAGGTCTAGGCAGTTGACCAAACGCTCACAGTTCAAGAGGCTATTCTCTGCACACTCAAAGAGAATTTTGTCATGGCATAGAATTGAATGAAGCAACAAGAAGATCAAGGTCGCTCTAAATGTCAATTTGCAGAAGGGGATCAGGTGTTTCTTCAACTACAACCTTACAAGCAAAATTCCATCAAGTTCGATAATTTTTTGAAGCTAGCACCCAAATTTTATGGTCCTTATATCATTCTCAAGCGTGCGGGACATGTGGCCTATCAGTTAGCTTTTCCAAGTCATTCTAAGCTACATCCTGTTTTTCATGTTTCATGCTTAAAGAAGGTGATGGGAACTAAGTGCCAAATTCCAACCAACCTTCCTGAGTTAGACGAAGAAGGATCCATTTGGCTACATCCACAAGCATTTTTGGACCAGCATGAGCGTTGCCTATGTTAGAGAACCATCAAGGAAGTTTTAGTCCACTGGAAAGAGACAATTCCAATAGATTCCACATGGGAACCATCTACCATTCTGCAACAATTTCTGCATCTCAAGCCTTGAGGACAAGGTTGTTTTTAAGGGGAAGGACATGTTAGGGTCCTAACCTGCACATAGGTATAACAATATACTAGGGTGTAATAAAGGTCAATATTAATAAGGCCTTGCAATAGAATAAAATAAGTTGAATTTAAGAAGGCCGAATAGAAGCTTCCACTTCTAGAAGGATCTTCCTCTAGATGTTTCTTTTGATAGACATATTTAGTATAAATAGGATTTGAGGGTATGAGAACCCTATCTTGGATATTATTGTAATATATCTCTTCTCGACTGGAGGTTTCCCCCTTGAAGAGGCCTATGAACATTTCTCTTAGAATCAAAGTGTTATTTCTATTGTTATGCTTATATCATTTGAGTGTTATTGTGGTGATTGTTCTGGTTATATTATTGTTAGTCTACCATTTCTAGCATTTTATTTATGTTTTTCACACTTTTTATACCTGATATATTATATTATTCTACTCTTCCATTAGCTTTCCCACAATCCATCCCCGCCTTATCCCATAATGTGATCTGTTGCTCTTTCCATAAGACCAATTCACACTCTTTTGTCGACTATCACACACTTAGGAAACTATGCACCAACAAAACTTTGTTTGTGGATATTTCTCTGACTAAATCCCTTGCAAATATCAAAGTGGATTCCCTTTATAACCCTATGCAAGAATATCCATCCCTCATTTTAATGACAACCAATGAACTAGACACATCTACTATTCCTCTCTTCACCCATAATTACCAGATTAAACATGAATTGTCCACCCTCATTATGGAAAATGACAACCAAAAGAAACTCATCTAACAATAATTAGTACAATTCCCTCAATTACCCACTAGTTTTCACCCAACCCCTTACCAACTTTGTTGGGTACAAAAGGGCGGCCCTCACCTCATAGTTTCTAGGTGTTGTGCGGTCACCTTCACCATTGGTCTATTTCATGATACAATAACATGTGATGTCTCCCCTATGGATTGTGAAGACTTATTACTCGCCCCCCCTACCAACAGGCCCAACACACTATATACCATGCCAAATCCCACCAATATCATCTGCAATTGGATAGGTGCACCTATGTACTCACCTCATCTGCTCCTAAAACCACTCCATCACTTACTGGAAAAGCAACAATTAAGAAAGTCAGTGTTACTAAATGTATCTCCTTGTGATTATTACTCCCTATTAGACCCAATATTTTTTCCACTCCTATAGCTCCAGACATGGTCCCCTTGCTCAAAGAATTTGTCGATGTTTTCCCACAACCCACAGGATTACCCACATTGTGCTCTATTGATAATTCCATTGACCTCATACAAGGCACATCCTTACCCGACGCCTATTGGTATCTCCTTGTGCCTCAAGAACATTTTGAAATTGAACACTAAATTGTCTAGCTTCTAGAATATGACAACATCAAGCCTTCATCATTACTCTATGCATACCTTTCCTTTATCATACCAAGGAAAGAAACTTCTGATTGGAGCCTCGTAACTGATTATTGTTCCCTCAATAAATGAACTGTTAAAAAATGATATCCCCTTCTACAGATCGAGGATTTGTTGGACCACCTACAAGGAGCTTACTTCTTCACTGAGATGGACTTGACAATCAGGTATCTTCAAGTGGACCTGCAGAAAACTAACACATGGAAGACAACATTCAAGGTCAAATTTGGGATTTTTGAGTGGATGGTAATGCCCTTCAGGATGACGAATGCACCATACACATTTATACACCTCATTAATGACATCTTCATACCACATATGTATAATTTTGTCATTATTTATTTGGATTATATTTTTATCTTCAGTAACTCTTGGAAAGACCATTTGCAACATGTGCATAGAGTGCTTGAATTTTTGCATGATCATAGGTTGCAGGTGAAAGAAAATAAGTCCTTCTTTGGACATACTTTCATCCAATAGTTGGGATTCATAATGGATACCCAAAGTGTGCGGTCATATCCCTCGAGGGTGAAGGATTTACATAAATGGAAAGCACCCTCATACACACATGACCTCAAAAGTTTCATGGGGGGCATCAATTTCTACATAAAATTTGTCTCCCACTTCTCACAGCTCACTCGACCTCTACATCAGTTGTCACACCAAGAAAATTATTTATGGACTCTAGAGGGTGAGCGTAAATTGAAGATAGGTTTGTGTTTATACCCTGTTCTGAAACTACCAGACATGAAACATCCCTTTCAGATCAATACAAATTCCTCTCAATTCTCCATTGGGGCTACACTTAAATAGGGAGGTCATTTGGTATCATATCACTATGATACTCCTACATAAGCCAAAGTCAAATGCATTGCACATGATAAGGAATTCTATAGCTTGGTACAAGAACTCAAGAAAAAATGTCACTACATTTTGGGTAAAGAGACCATCATCCATACTGACCACCATCTATTGATATTCATCAATTAACAAAGGAAGATGCAAGAACAACACCATTTAAAGTGGGAAATGTATCTTCAACAGTTTCACTTGGTTATTAAATATAAGGAGGGGTCCTCGACTAAGATGGAAGACTTGTTAATTCGACCACTAATGAAGGTTATGCATGTTTTAGAAAAAAATTGTGCAACATATGATGCATGTAAGGATGTGTATTCTACAAATCCATGTTTCAGAGAAGTATGGCATGCTTTGTAACAACCTATAGTCATCAACCACTCCATTTCTTGACTACACCATCCATGAAGGGTGATTCTACAAACTTAATCAAATATGCCTGTCACAGACTGAAGACTGACTAATTCTAATCAATGAGGTACACACCTCTTCCTATTGTGATAATTTTGGCACAACCGAAACCACCGTCAATATCCAACGCCATTTCTAATGGCCAACACTATCTAAACATGTGGAAAAATTCATTCGTACTTGCTCCCTCTATTCACAAAATAAGCCATCTAATCATCTTTGTGGTATCTACCAGCCTCTACATGTTCCTTCTCATCCATGGGAATCCATTTCCATCTACTTTTCGAGTGAAACCTACCACATTTCCCAAGTATGATGTTATTGGATCATATTTTGTCTATTCTCAAAGATGGATTTGTTCATTCTCTGTAAAAAAATACAACTGCAGTGCAAATTGCCATCCTCTTTTTCCATCATGTGTGGCCCCATTTCAATTTAAGTGATAGTATCATTTTGGATCTTAACTCCTTCTTCCTTAGTACCTTCTGGCATACTCTATGGTATTTTATTGAATTCCAACTCTATTTCTCCACTCCGTTTCACCCCCAAATTGATGGCCAAACATATGTTGTCATCTGCACTCTAGTCCACTCTCATCATAACTACTTTGCTAAAAAAAAGAAGTGGGACACTTATCTACACGTCATTCAACAAAGTTATAAAAGGTCCACCCACTCCTCCAGAGGCTTCTCACCCTTTGAGGTTTTTCTGGTGTTAGGGACCTAACCCCTCATGTAGGTAAAATAATATATTTTGATGTAATAAAGTACAATATTAATAAGGCCTGGCAATAAGGAAGAATAAGTTGAATGTAAGAAGACCTAATAGAAGCTTTCGCTTCACGAAGGATATTCCTCTAGATGGTTCTTTTGATCGACATATTTAGTATCAATAGGTGTCAAGGGTATGAGAACTTTTGTCTTGGATATTATTGTAATAGAGATTTGTTCTATTGGAGGCTTCCCCCTCGAAGAGGTAAGTGAACATTGCTCTCAGTAATCAAAGTTCTCTTTTTGGTGTTATTCTAGTATCATTTCGGTATTATTGTGGTGTTGTTCTGGTTATGTTGTTGTTCATCTGCCATTTCTAGCATTTTATTTATGTTCTCCATAATTTTTATATACAGAATATTACAAGTGGTATCAGAGCACTTTCCTCGGCAAAAAATTGTGGGTCAATTTTTTTTTTAGGGTAGAGACGTATTCCAACATCTTTAAGCTACATAGATATGTCGTTACGTGATTAAAACCATGGTCAGGGATTCATACATGCAAGAAATACAAGTGGTACTTAAGCGCACATCTGTTGGACACCCTTGTAACCCCTTTTGGTACCCCTTCGAGTGGTAGTGCATCAGATGAAACCTATATACTGATTGACCTAGATTTCTTGAAGCCCTCTTTAGATAAACCGATAGTCCACCAAACTACTATAGTGCCACTGAGAAAAAAACTCAGGAAGATACTCTCTAATACCTGGGTAGTTAGGTAGTACGGCTAAGGGCACAATTTAGCCTCCTTATTTGGTGCCCTAAGATATTGGCCTGAGTACTACTGTTGGACCTCACACATATATGAGAGAGCTATAGGACAGGGAAAACCCTTGTCTATATAGCCCTTGAATACCTAACCTTTAGGGACAAAAACAAAAAACAAAATAGACAAGATCTATTTTTGTGCAGTTGTGTCTCTTGCATTCCAGTTGCCAAATCACTACACATTTCTTCCTGATTAAGAGTTTGGGCATTTCATCACTGTAGTATTCTTCAAACCAGAGTATAACTCTCTAGGTTTTAAAAAAAAATTATGGATCTTGTTGCACCATTATTTGAGATCTATTCCATTGGATTTCTCTCTTCGCCCTTATCAAATTCATACCTATTATTTTTCAACAAATGTTTCGACCCCACTAGCCCCTTTTTGGTTCACTCTTTATCATGGCCGATACCCATAGTCAAGACTTAGAAGCTCGCTTGAATATCTTTCAATCTAATTGCTCTGGATTATCTTCGACACAAAATGAGAGAGGAGATGTAATAAATAAATGCACAGAGTTATCACAGATATCCAATAATATAATAGAAATGTATCAGAGATGCAACCATAAACACAAATATATAGTAATACATGATTTCTATTAATGAAATAAATGTACAGGGACTGTAAAAATATAGAGTGAAAGACTCGCTAGAATGGTGGAATCTTATCTCTGAGAAGAGATGTGACGACTACTCGCATTCGCAAGATGATAGTCAAAATGAGGCTCTGAAGGCCTTTTTACAATAAACAATAATTTCAAAAACCTTGGACATCCAAAAACCTAACATTGGGAGATCAAATGCCAAAATTCATGTGGGCCCCATTTGGGTAAGTTGGTACATCAACTTCCCGAGGTTGTAACTTTTGCATACGATCTTCGTTTTAGGTGTACGATATCCCGTTGGAAAGATATATCCGAGGAATACAACTGTTGATGAAAATTTCATGATTATATCTTTCTATTTGAATATAGCCAAAAAAATGTCATTTAGGGCCTCAAAACAACTCTGGAAGTTCACGAGTCGAAAAACTACCCAAAATAGTAAATTACCGAAATTGCTAGAAAATTGTTTTGATCTAGTTGGAAAAGGGAGGTGGCCACCTATAGCAATCCTCCATCCTTAGTAATAAATGGTCTCCATTGCATTGAGTTCCCAAGGTAGAGGAAAAAGCGTTTGTTTAATCTGCATCTTGATGAGCTACTTGCCTTGTTGGGGAAGTTGTGTTTCTTATCTTTTTGAAGGTTGTCATGAGCATGTGGTTGTAAGGGTTGGAAATTTTTAATCAGTATCTCTATATGAGGTGCCTATGTGCAAAAGGAATCTTTACACTTTGTTTCAATCTTGTCGACCTACTTCTACTGGATAGAAGGTTCTTGGGCCAGGGCTGTAGTGGTTGTAGTATCCTTATGTTCACCCTTTCAACAGATTGTGAAGAAGATAAATTTTGTAGTATGATATACTACCTTCCATCCCTATTTCATAGTATTTGGAACTACCTCTATTATTATGTAGAGATGACCCCCCAAAGTAACAATGACAATACAGAGTCGAGATTCATAAATAACATGACACTCACACATATATGGTTGGCCCAAAAGAACATCACATACATCCAATGGGGAAACATCAAATAATACCTCATCCTTGAAGGGATAGAAGTTGTATGACAATCGACACTCTTGGCTAACATGAGGATCTCATCCTTGGTGAAGTCACCCGCTGTTGTATGGTTGTGGGTGTGGTGTTTTGGACAATCCCAACTGTTTGACAACCTCTGCTAAGATGAGGTTCTCTTGGCTTCCACTATCAACAATAAAATGCAGCGGGGTACCATTTACCCATATCTTTGAATGAAAAAGGTGATCCCCCTCTTCAAGATCTGTTTGTTATTCTGTTTGAATTGTTGCGGTCACGACAATAGCAGTGGGGTCTACGTTGATGATTTGTCTTTTACCAATATTTTCATAATCATATTTTGAATCAGGGTTCGACTCCTCGTCTTTGATCTTGGCCACCAATGAATGTTTTGAGTGACATTCATCGATGTTTTTCCATGGGATTGTGTGGAAATCGCACCATTTTTCGGTGTCCTTATTTGTATTCTTGTGACATTTCTTTTCTTGTGGCTTGGACTAGTTTTTGGGAGTTTATTTTTTAGGGTCATTTTTATCATACTTTGGTTGCTACAGATTTGCAGACCCAAACTCTTGTTTGTTCTAGTGCGAAGCCTTAGCTAGAAAACAAGATTTATTGTTTGATGTTGAAGTTCACCACAGATTCATTCATGATCGAGTAAATTCATAATCGCGATAAGTTTATATAACTCCGTTAGGCGAGTGCACTATAAATGAATATAAGAAATATTGATTTATTAACATTATATACATAGTCTCCATTGTCTTTGTTATTTGATGCAACACAATGAATTGAACTTTAAGAGATTTGAAGAGATTTGATTTATACTTAATATTTTGATGGTGTTGTTGATTTCTTTCTTTAAGATAGAAATGGAGAATGTACATACTGTATACAACCCAAAAAAATAATAGATTAACATTAGTGATGTTGGAGTTTTATTAATATTGAATACTATTATTATATAATAGTTTAAATCTTAGTATGATAATAACTTAGAAGGTGTACTTACTTTTCTTTGTACAAAGTTTAAAAAATATATATTAGGGGTCTAATTCTTTTCCCTCATTCTTAAAAAATAAAAATAATTTGGGAGTGAAAAATAATTTCATGCACTTTTCAAACATTTTTTTTTTTCATTTTCACACATTGTTGAACAATCATTTTCAAAAGTTGTTTTTTTTTTTTTTCATTTTGAAGTTTCCTTGTTTGAAAGTAGTTCTGATTGGCCATCTTTTATCCCTCAATAAAACCTAACCCTAGTACTTTTCCTAATCCTTACAACCCTCTTACTATCCCAAGATCTCTCACTTGCACTCAACACCCAAAATTCACAAGCCTTTCATACCATAGACTAAATAACTTTCCATTTCCTTAAAAGTCAAGAAAAATGCCAAGCATTATTGGGCCACCAAAGAGGGCACCCATAGTTATTTCTATTGCAAACTGCCTAGTTGAGTTGTGTACGGAACTTCCTAATAAAGAATTATAATGGTTTTTCTATTAGGAAGTTAACTAAATAAAAAGTGAAACATCGCTTGTTAGTTAGAAATAAAGTAGCAAGTCTCTTCTTGTTGTTGTAAACAAAATACAACAAATGTTCATTTACTTCTTAGTTCCAGTTTTCTTCTTTCATTCTCTGCGTACTTATATTTGTGTAGTTTTTTATACAATTGTTTACCAGTATTTTTGTTGCTACATTTTTTGTTTTTACAGATAAAATTGTGGATCAAATGGTATCAGACCCTGGATCCAAGTGATCTTATACTCAACCACAAAATTCAAAAGAGAGGCCATTCAACAATTCATTTTTTATCTAAGATAGACATCCTTCTCACGACTTTTAGTATGACCTCCTCAGGGTATTGGGTGCCTTCTCAGTGTGCTCAGGATTTCAATGATTCTCAGTTCAACATCCAATGACATATTGAAATATGTGATGAATGAAAATTATTCCACCGTGAAGAGAGACATCCAAAAGGGATTCTGCATCCACGACCACAACTCGAGTTCATGATTTTTCAATGGCTCTCGAAGATATACCTCATCTACAACAACACAGAGATCCAACACCCATGCAACATGATACACACTTCCAATTACCAAAGTTTGTGGGCCAAATGAATGACGAATATTTTTATTCTTGGTTTCGAATCATTTCCACATACTTATGTACATGTCGTGAGATGACATAATGCATGAATCTTCAAATCGTCTATTTGTAACTTGATAGAATTAAAAAAAAAATGGTGGGACACTCAACTCAAGAATTATTCTTGTGTCATGGATAGAGGTGACCTAGTCAAGAAATCGACACCTCACATTATGACATGGGATGGCTTCTTCCAGTCTATCAGAGATTGCGACCCACCATGTTATTTTTAGAACCTCCTCACTAGATGGTTGCAACTCCAACAACTTTCCAATCAATCAGTCCAGGGATACATCAACATCTTCTGAAAACTGTGGATCCAACTCCACATCATCGATTAAGAAGAGGTAATGATTGTTAATTTCAATTATGTCTTATTGTTAAACATTTGTCGTGAAGTAGATATGTTCGACAATCCTTCCTTGGACAAGGATTTTCTTTGGGCCTTGGTCATGGAATGTAAGGTGGTACCTCGACTCTGTTCTCCTCAAGCTCAAGTCAAACCATCCACTCCTTGTAATTATCCTACTCTTACATTATCTCACCCACAATCCATCCCTGCCTTATCTCATAATGTTCCCTGATGCTCTTTCCATAAGACCAATTCACACTCTTCTTCCAACTCTTTCACACTTAAGAAACTACACACCAACAAAATTTTGTTTGTGGATATTTCTCCGACTAAATCCATGCAAATACCAAAGTGGTTTCCCTTGATAACCCTACACAAGAAGATCTTTCCCTCATTTTAATGACAACCAATGAACCAGGCACATATACTATGCCTCTATTCACCCATAATTACCATATTAAACATGAATTGGCCACCCTCATTATGGACAATGATAACCAAAATAACCTCATCTCAGAGAACTTAGTACAACTCCTTCAACTACCCACTACTTTTCACCCAACCCCTTACCAACTTTGTTGGGTACAAAAGGGTAGCTCTCGCCTCATAGTTTATAGGTGTTATGCGGTCACCTTCTCCATTGGTCTATTTCACGATATAGTAGGATGTGATGTATTCCCTATGGATTGTGCAGACTTATTATTTTCCCCCCATACCAATAGGCATGACAAACTATATACCATGCCAAATCCCACCAATATCATCTCCAATTGGATGGGTGCACCTATGTTCTCAAATCATCTTATCCTAAACCCACTCCATCACTTACTGGAAAAGACACAATTAATCAAGTCAGTATCAAAAAATGTGTCTCCTTGTTATTAGTGCTCCCTATTAAACCCAATAATTTTTCCACTCCTATAGCTCCATACATGCTCCCCTTGCTCAAAGAATTTGTCGATGTTTTCACACAACCGAGAGGATTAACCACGTCACGCTTGATTAATCATTCCATTGACCTCATAACAGACATATCCTTACTGACACCCCTTCCTATCTCCTTGCAACTCAAGAAGATTTTGAAATTGAACACTAAATTGGCTAGCTTCTGGAATCTGACAACATCAATCCTTCATCGTTACCCTGTGCATCCCTTTCAAGGTCTATAGATCCATGTTTCAGATAAGTCTTCCATTCTTTGAAACAAACTAGAGTCGTCAACCATACTCCATTTCTGGACTACACCATCTGTGTAGGGTGGCTCTACAAACTTAATCAGTTATGCATGTTGCAGACTGAACAATGTCTCATTCTAATCCATGAAGCACATGCCTCTTCTTACGGCAGGAAGCCAAAACCATCCTCAATATATAATGCCATTTCAACTGGCCAACACTTTCCAAATAGGTGGAAATATTCATTTGTACTTTCTCCCTCTGTTCACAAAAATAATCCATCTAATCGTCTCCATGGTCTCTACCAACCTATACCAATTCCTTCTCGTCCATGGGAATACATTTCCATGGATTTTCTGAGTTGTCTACCTACCAAATTTCACAAGTATGATGTTATTTGGCTCATATTTTGTCAATTTTCAAATATGGCTTTGTTCCTTCCCAATCAAAAAACTACAATTGTAGCGCAAATTGCCAACTCTTTTTCCATCATGTGTGGCCCCATTTCAACTTACTCAGTAGTATCATTTTGTATCATGACTCATGCTTCCTTAGTACCTTCTGGCATACTCTATGGTCTTCACTTGGATTCCATCTCCATTTTTCCTTCACATTTCACCCCCAAACTGATGGCCAAACACATGTTGTCAAATCCACTCTAGTCCACTCTCTTCGAAACTACTTTTCCAAAAACAAGCAATGGGACTCTTACCTACATATCATTTAAAAAATTTATAATACAACCACCCAATCCTCCATAGGATTCTCACCCTTCCAGATGTTTCTGGGATTTCATGCAAATGCACCCTTAGAGTTACCACTCACTCCTGCATCCCTGGGGTCTGTACGACAAAAAATAGAGCAACAATTAGTGCAAAGTTTCATCAAAAAAATTTTACAACAACATTCCATAGTACCAGAGGCATTGCAAGAAAGACACAAGCATGCCAAGTAGAGGAACGATAAATGATCCAAACCATTTGTTTTTTTATCTTGACGATCGAGTATGGATATCACTTGATAAGCATAGTTCCGAGGAAAACATCATAAGCTCTACCCTTTTCACTATACACCATGTCGAAATAATTGGTGACAATGACTATCGCCTCAACTTTCCACCACAACTTGGCATCCACAATGTTCTCAACATCAACAATATCAAGTTTTTTTATCTACCACTCCTTGACAAAATCATTATGGTACATTATCCAGTGGAAAATATACTATAGTTTCAACCTTCTCTACTCACATACACCATTTTATACTCTCAGACTTGCAACATTTTTCAACAACACTATGTTTCCTACCTTGTGGGATGCAAGGTCCAAACACCTACGCAGGCCAAGTGTATGTCTCCAACAACATTAGATCACTCTTTCTCTCAAATGTTGGTGGAATAAGGGATGCTTCTAAATATAAACAGGGAGTAATTTGGTCACCAAAGAGAGTTCCCATAGTTGTCTCTATTGTAAACTACCCTTGAGTGTTCATCTAAGCAGTTTCATTCCTAATAAAGAATTATAATGTTTTTTCTGTTAGGGATTTAACTAAATAGAAAATGAAACAACACTTGTCAATAAAAAATAAAGTAGCGAGTCTCTTGCTATTGTTGTAAACAAAATTCACCCAATATGATAAAAGGTTTGTCTTCTTGCTAAAATACAATGAATGGTCATTTAATTTTCACTAAACAATGTTCTTTTTTCATTCTTTGCATACTTTTATTTGTGTAGTTTTTTATATTTGTATGTACCATTCTTGTTATTGCTGCATTTTTATTTTTTTACAGATAAAATTATGGGTCAACTATTTATTGATCAATCTTACTCTAAATATATGGAATGACCAACAATTCCTTTTTTTCTATTAGAGAAAAAAAATGTTTCCTTACCAAACCCTATCAAAATTAACCAATCTCTCCTTCTCCTAATGTAGGATAATACAATGAATTCTCACAGCTTCATTTTCACTTATAATTTCCAAATTAATGATTAGTTAGCCACTATATTGTTCAACAATGGGAGTCAATAAAACATCATATCTTGTTATTTTCTATAGTTCCTATAACTTCCCATAACTCCACATACCTCTCCATATCATCCATCTTCATATCATCTCTATTAGGTATAAAAACATGGTCCTCATCTACTAATAAAGAAATAATATCCTTCATTTTACAGATTTTCAAAGGAATGAAAAAAGAGGTTTGGGATGTCCCCAAGTTGTAGGACAGTTGGTGACAGATTGTGTTGTTAAGGCTCTCTGTGATGTTAAAGTCGCTAGGTCGAAACATGCAAAGAGAACAATTCCATCCATGTTAAGGGTTCATGTGGCTCAGGTTGGGTGCGATCCCCTGGTGATTTTGACAACTTATATTCCCTTGAGTCGCATTTTCTTAGCCACAAGCTAGTCTCGCAGGTCACGAACAAACTAGCAAAAAAAAAAAATTGGGACACTTTGATCAATTTCTATAGGATTTGGTGAAATTTGTTCCCAAACCAATTGTAGATATGAGATCCTCCTTGTAAAAAACTCATTTCAACAAAATAATAGTCTCAATCGGGGTTCGGGAGGTCAAGATATAACTAATTTAAAATCAATTATTTCAAGTTTTTTTTTATGATGGATGGGTAGACTACATAGAAAATATATTTTGACTTGTTTCTCATATTTTCATCAAACCATCCTCATTGGATAGAATATTTTCATAGGTTTTATTTGGTATATTATATGTTGTTCTTCAAATCATTATCTTTTTCATTAAATCCATTGGAAATTCCTGTTCTCAAACCCTAGTGGATCTGCAAAAAGGAAATGTCCTAATGATTATGAAATAAACCTTCCAATATTATTATGACCATATGTTGTTCCATCAATGATGAGAATAAACAAGAAATATATGGATCATGAGTGTGATGATTGGTATATGGAAGTTGTCAATTTTGGGATGATAATTATTTTTGTCTTCTATTTGATGACTCTACTCCACCTTATGAATTGAACCTCATGAACGGAAGTCAATATATGGTTTTGACCACTCATCTTAAGCATTCATTTGCAGAACCATTTTCAATCATTTATTGAGTTCATGTATATTCAAATGGGATTGAAAATGATCACTTGGACATGGGACCTAGATTTAAAGTGGATCATATGGGACTACTTGACTACTTCAGCATGGTTGCTAGTACTTGCACATGGAACCTTGGTTATTTTGGTTATTTCAACATTGTGGTCGAAACTTGTCCATGGTACCCTAGTATATGGTTGTGCTTCCCCTCAACAAGGGTTGAGGACAAAACTTTTCTAAGGGAGGTGGAATGTAATGTACCTAAGGGTGCATTGGACTAATCTTTCATTGGGGGATTAAAGACCCAAGGTTCATTAAGATTTTACCAACAAAACCCCATAGGCATTGACATATTCAATATTTTGTTGAAGAATAAATAAGGTCTCACCATAGATTCCATGAGAATCATAGAGATCATTAGGATTTTCCAAGATGTGAAGGGAGAACACATACATGAAACCTTGAGAAATAACCATTCATTCATGCATCCATAGCTTATTGAAATATTACTATAAACAAGAACGTAAATAGACACATATCCAAACCATAACACATCAAATGAAAAGAGAAAGGCATTTAGATTCCATTCATGCATTTCAACATAATTCAGGTCCAATTATACACATAGAGGATGAAGTCCACTCAAAATGTATCAAAAGTCTCCTTAATAAAAATTTTTCAACCCTTTACATATCCGCATACATCCCCCCTTATATTTAGTGCGGTGTGGAAATCATAACTAACTTACTAGATAATATAACTAACTTACTAGCTAATGAATAACATTGACCAAATCAGTTTGGTTGTTACAAAATCAATTACAATAATTCTCAAAATATATGCTCAAATTTAGACTCCATGCACTCTCTATTAAGTTCTTGCACGCAATACAAAAATGGGTTTGCTCATAGAGAAAACTAGGGTTCATGCGCATAATAAAAAATGGGTTTGGTGTGTGAAGTGAATCCTTAGCTAGTGAAAAATCTGATAGATGGATCCTCTCCATGCATATGTTTCAGTGTGCATGCATTACTAACTTGTGGCATGCATGATATTCAAACCTTAGGTGCCAACAGGTCCGCAACAATATTAGGTGTCTCTTCCTTGTGATAACGACGTTGTTCATGTCATGACATAGGATGTTGACAAGAACGTTATTGTGAGTTCGCGAAGTGACTGTCAACATCATAAAGCGTTTCTTCCAACTGATGCATCAATGTGCATACATCCTTGACATCAGGGATACCATTCATTGTACCACTACCAATTGGTTGTGTAATGTCCCTATTCTGGAATCCTTTGTAATTGTACATATAGGTTGGTGACCCGATTGGTATCAAAGGTAAATGTATGAAAATTTAGGTGAGTGATCTGTTAACATTAATTGTTGGTATTGTGCACATCTCAGTAGTGCGTGAAGAAGTGTTATCAAGACAAGGTATGCACATTTATTTGTGTTGTGTGCAGCTGGGTATGTATGCACATTGCATTATGTTTCAGACACTAGGATTAGTGCATGGGAATGAATGGATATGTATGGAGGTTGAAGAGCTTGTGTTATTATGAGGCTAGTGAGCCTAGATGTAGATAGCACAGTGTTGTTATCCATGTAAATATAATCATGATTACTAATATAATATATCACCGTTGCATGTTGACTCACTCAAAAAAAAAGAAATGGGGGGAAAGGATGATTTTAAAGATGGAAATTTATTTTTAAATGTAGAAACCTTGAAAAATCTTACTAATCCTTCATAATCCAACTATAAAATGCTTGGCTATATTTTTATAAAAATATTCAAAATGCTAAGGATTTTATATAGTTAGTATAATTTTTTGGTGATTTTCAAGGTAAAATAATTTTATCCTATAGAATTTGGGTGAATCGTTTTTAGAACGGTGAATTGTTTTTTGGGAAAAACCATGGAAAATTAACCCATGAGCAAAATTTAGCCCCTAAAATCATCCCTCATGGGGAGGCTACTCCACCGAAAAATGGAAAAGGGTGGGATTTTATAATAATATTTCTAGAAAAGTGTAATTTTATGGATATGTTTTTATCCGAAGATCACATTGGTATGGAACAAGTTACCAAGTGGCTTAAAAGTACTTTTGAAGGTGAAAAGTGTCGAGTGGAAGGAATGCAATATATATTGTTGGACTTAGTGTATTTTGAAGGGGTGTTTAATTATTATTCATGTGGTAGGATATTGTGAGAAGAGGGGGGTCGGATTGTATGGAATTTTTTTTATTATTGCCTTATCTATCCTGAAAATATTGCAGGGAACCATAATTCTATTTTCGAGGAATCGAGTTGATAAACTGTGAGCAATATCTCTAGATGCAAGATTGGTTGTTGTGGAGTAATTTCCAGACCTGTGAGCATATTCTCTAGGTGAGAGTTGTTGGGAGTCATTCCCTAGTGCACTAAGAATTAATCACATGGTTTGGAGACTTCCTTTCTGGCCTGATGTTGGTAACCCTAGAAGGGAAGTGGCAAAATTGAATGACTATTGAGGAGAGAGGGGCACACTTCCTTAGGTGTGATAGGTGCATGGGGAATGAGGGACTATGGACTAGTTGCAACCACAAACACCTAGGATTAGGAAATTATGTTGAGTTTCACACATTAGTGTGGTACTAAGAGTCTCCTTTGGCCTGGTAAAGTTGAGCCTGAGCTTGAAGCTAACCTGTTGTTGAAAGATTATGAGAAACAATGTCTAAGGCTATGAAGAAATTTTGAGTCAAGATAATTGTTCTTAGTGTAATTTTCTTGTTTATTGTGCGCTTGTTTGTATATTATTGACATGGGTTAGTTATTATATGTTGTTTCATATAAAATGGGCCAAGGAGGCCACCTAGGGGAACACCTACGTCGGGCACACAATTCATCCAACTAGGCTCGACCCATTTCACATTTTGATGTGATTTAACTATGCATATGTAAATAAATGGTTCCCTCATTATATAAGGTGAAATGGGACTCAAATAAAGCATTCTTTTCTTTTCCTGAAGCTATTTTTCTCACTTGGTTTTTTTTCCTTGAGTTTTTACTTCACATTTTTTTACATTTTCGTTTTTGGGTTGTTCTCAAGGTTAGCCAGTGCACTTTTCTTCATGGTTTCACCCTATCTTCTTCGTTTTGAATTCTTCCACATATGATAGTGAGCTTACTCCATTATATAGGAAATATCTTAGGGTGAAAGTCCATTTCTGCAAGTTTCCTTAGGCATACAGGAGGGCGCGCCAACCTGGGTTTTGCGCCCTTGCTAGTTTTTCCATTGTCAGGATGAAGTAGGTGCACCCTCCTCTATGGATGTATTGGGTTTCTCCTGTTCATCCTCAAGACTCACACTGAGATATCCCCATTCTCTTGGGTAATCTCAGATCATCCCAACATTAGATCTCCATTTCTTGGTTACCCAAACCCATACTGCACCACTACTCAAATTTGCGCTCCTGTTGAGTTTTTGGTCAAGTGCCAGAAAATGGATTGTTTGGTAACCTTATCCATTAGATATCCTTATTCAGAATATCAATTGGTATCAGAGCCTCAATATCCATGGAAAATCTTTTAATCTTGAAGATTGAGAGAAAAATCATTTTTGGGGGTTTTTTCATGAAATAGTCTAGATTTCACCCATTTTAGGGTTTACATATTCATGCAATAGGATTAGAATATATCATATCCCCAAGGGAACATAGATATCTACTACAATAAAGAGGAGTTTCACAGATCTAAAACAATACATATTTCTCCCTCTAGACCAGTTCATCTTCCTTGCTCTAGGATTTTGCACCCTCTGTTCACACAACAGAGCATGACCCTTTATTTTGTGCCCTCTGTTCACAATGCCTCCACAAAAATATCCCTTGGAAATAGACTCATATTCCAACACTTCAAATCCTGTCCAAGATACTTCCTCTGTCCTCAATGAGTTGCTCTAAATGCAACAACAAAACAATCCAGATCCTTTCTGGTTGGACACTCGAATCCAACTACCCAAATTTGTTGGTCAAACCAATGGAGAAGTTGTGGATTCCTGGATCCATAGCCTCTCCACCTATTTTAATACATGTCTAGGCCTTACCGAGGACAAAAATCTCTAGATTGCAGCCTTATAATTAGAAGGACTTGCACAAACCTAGTGGGATATAGAGCAAGAGAAGACCACATTCATGATAGAGATTCAGGATACTCCAGAATCCTCTACTTCTAGACCCATCAGAATTTGGGCTCAAATTTCTGAGGCATTGAGAAATCACTTCTACCCACCCGGGTATGTAAAATCTTTGTGGATCAAATGGCACCAGCTCTCACAACTCCCTTTAGAAGGAGTGTAGAGCTATATGGACTTCTTCTGCAAGATACATCTCTTAATGCATATCCCATATCTGGAAGAGGTACTCATATCAAAGTTTATTTCTGGTTTATTGATTCAATTCTGTCGAGAAGTAGAGCTGTTTGAAAATCCAAATTTAGACAAAGGATTTCATAGAGCTTTGGCTATAGAAATGAAAGTTTCTCCTAGGGGTCATACTCCTAAGTCCCTCCCCTACACCAACCCCTCTTCCTCTCAACCATCCATCTCCAATCCTTCAGCCCAGTTTCCACTTTCTTGGGCTCACAATCCCATACCCAATACAAATACAAGGACACCCTAGTGCTCATTCGACAAGACTACCTCACACAGTTCATCATATTGTTGAACCCTCCAAAATATAAAGACCAACAAAACCCTGATGACTGAGCTCATTGCTCCCCCCCAAGTGGAAGATACTGGACAAGTTCCCCTAGCCAATCCAATAGAAGTTGATCCCTTGTTGATCCTAATGAGCCATGAATATTTGAACTCCTCCACCCAACCCCTCTTCACTCATAACTACCAAATTAAAAACTCCTTGGCTTTACTGATTATGGACAATAGAAGCCAAAATAATTTGGTGTCTCAAGACCTTGTCAACTACCTTAATATGGTTACTACTCCCTATCCACAACCCTATCATCTCAGATGGGTCCAGAAGGATGGCCCCCGCCTCTTAGTTTCTAAGATTTGTCTGGTCACTTTTTCCATAGGCCAATTCAAGGATATTGTCCTTTGTGATGTCTCCCCCTTGGATTGTTCGAATTTGCTGCTAGGTATCCCATACCAAACCCAAATAAATTCTATCTATATGGCCAAATACCGCCATTACAAACTTACCAAAGAAGGCCACACTTATATCTTAACCGCAACAACACCCAAGCCCCCTCCTACCAAAGAACAAATCCCTCATGTACATTTAAACCAATGTGTCTCTCTTTGTTTGTTGTGCCCAATAACACCAAACAATACCACTCACCATGTTCATGAAATAATGACTCCCCTCCTCCAAGATTTTACAGATGTGTTTCAATCTCCAACAGGACTCCCCCCCTCCCGATACATTGACCATTCCATTCAACTCATCCCTAGATATTCTTTACCCAATTCCCTTACATATCGGTTGGCCCTAACAGGAATAGAGGAAATGGAAAGAGAATTGAATGACCTCATCAACTCTGGCCACATCCAACCATCATCTTATCCATATTCTTATGCCGCATTTGTCATCCCCAAAAGAGATACTTCAAAAATGCGCCTTGTCACTGATTACCGGGCCTTGAACAAAGACACAATAAAAAAATGTTACCCCTTGCCCCTTATTGAGGAGTTACTCCACACCCTACAAGGAGCTAAGTGGTTTACTAAATTGGATTTAATAGCTGGCTACCATTAGGTTCCAATGAACCTAGATGATGTTTGGAAAACAACTTTCAAGACCAAATTTGGTCTTTTTTAGTGGAAAGTTATGCCCTTCGGCCTCATCAACGCCACAACCACTTTCATGGGGCTCATCAATGACATCTTCAGGTCATATTTGGGTCAGTTTGTAGTCATCTACTTAGATGTCATTCTCATATTTAGCCAGACATGGGACACTCACATGCAACATGTTCGACAAGTTCTCCAAATCCTCCAATAACACAAGCTACAAGTCAAAGAGAAGAAGTCGTATTCTGGTCAGAGTTTAGCTCCCTATATTGGCTTTGTGGTCATATGAGAGGGCATTCAATGAGATCCATCCTACATCCAAGAATTGAAGAAGTGGAGACTACCTTCTTTAGCCAGGGAGCACAAAATATTTCTCGATGGCATCAATTTCTATTGTAAGTTCATTCCCTATTTTTCACAACTTGCTCATCCTTTGCATCAGCTCTCAAATAGTTGTGCTACATTTATCTAGACTAAAGAAGAAACTAGTCACTTTTCTCAGCTCAAAGAAGACCTCTACTCATCCCCTAACTTACACCTTCCAGACCTCTCCCAACCCTTTGAGATTGATTCTGATGCCTCACAATATGCTATTGGTGTCGCATTGAAACAAGGAGGACACCCCATTGCTTACCACTCCAAAACCCTATCTAAGAAAAATAAAAGTTGTAGTACCTATGATAAGGAGTTTTATAGTCTGATTCAAGCCCTCAAGAAATGAAGGCATTATTTGTTGGGTAAAGAAACAATTTTGCATACAGACCACCACCCTTTGATTTTCATCAACTCTTAGTCAAAGATTCAGGAACAAAGCCACCTTAAATGGCCCTCCTGTATTCAACAATTTCACTTGGTCATCTCATATAAGAAAGAGACTTCTAATAATATGGTTGATTTGCTAAGCCAACCTCCCACTCCAGTTCTCTGAATTATAGAAGTGTCTTGTGCTACCTATGACACATGGAAGGATTAATATGCTATTGACCCTGACTTTCAAGATATTTGGCTGGCATTGCAAACTCCCATAGTGATCAATTAGACCCCCTTACTAAACTACATTATTCGGGATGGATGGATTTATAAGTTGAATTTGTTATGTGTTCCACACTAAGGGGATTTCCTCTTGCTCATTAGGGAGGCACATGCTACAGTCTACGAGGGCCACTTCGGTACCACAAAGACCATCCAACATATGCAACACCATTTCCATTGGCCTTCCATGTAACCTCAAGTTGAAATATTTATCAGAGCCTATGCATTATGATCACAATCCAAGCCATCCAACTTGAAGCATGGGTTATATCAACCACTTCCTCTTCCTTCTTGGCCTTGGGCATCAATATCAATGGACTTCCTCAGTGGACTTCCACCAACCCAAAAGAAACATGTTGCAATATGGCTAGTAGTATGTCGCTTCAACAAAATGACACTTTTCATCCCATGCACAAAGACTACTACAGGAGTAAAAACAATAGAACTTTACTTCCAACATGTTTGGACCCATTTTGGCCTCCCAAGCACTATCATCTCAGACAAAGATTCTTTCTTACCCAACACATTTTGGAAGACAATATGGGTGCTATTGTGGTTCCACCTCAATTTTTCTACTACATTCCATCCTCAAACAGATGGCCAAATAGAGGCTGTCAATAGGGCCTTGGTTCATGCTCTCCAAACTCACTTTGGGCGCAACAAACAATGGGACAATTACTTGAACATTCTACAACATAGCTACAACAAGGCAACACATTCTTCTACAGGGTTTTCACCTTTTGAAGTCTTCTTGGGATTCAAACCACCATCTCCAACCAATTGCCCACTCACTTGGGCTCCTTAAGGTACTTTCCATCAACAATAGGAACAACTCTCAGCACAATGGTTTATCCAACAAATTGCTCAATGCCACACTACAGTAACAACAACACTTAAAGTATCTCAAGAGCATGCCAAGGAGCACCATGACAAACAAAGGACATTCATTTCCTTTCAATCGAGGGATAAATACTACTTAAACTTGGATAAGAAGTGCTTCAAAGGCCACCATCACAAGCTTTTGCCAATAAGATATGGACCATATACCATCCTCGACAAGATTGGAGAAAATGCTTATAGGTTGGATCTCCCACCACAACTGGGAATACACAATGTTATTAATGTAAATCTGTAGTGCACCTTATCAGCTACCATGGCTTAATCGTTATTAAGAGAAGGTTATAACACCACTCTATACATAACACATACAGGTATTAAAGAATGCACACACATTTAACAAATAAACACATTCTAACAGAGTATTCATATGAGTTACTGCCATAATTAACAATCAATAGTGTTTCATCTTAATTCATATACATAGCGGAAATCATGATAACATAAGCAGTAGAGTCATGCAAAACATGATGAAAACATAATCAAATACTTATCTTTTAACAGTGGTAGAATCCACCAACCAAGTGCATGCCTTCCATGAACCTCCCAGCTTAAGACCACACTGCTCATCATCTCAACATTGGGTCACCCCCGAGCTGAGACTAAGCTCCACCCCAAGACAAGGAATCCTAGGCTAGGCTCAGGTTACAGGAAAAACAACACACCACCACAAGGAAGGGATTATCTCCAAGGAACCTCCCACGCTCACTGCCCACAGATCCTCATTCCGCACATGCCTGTTCCACCCTAGGAGTATACACCTTCTTTGTCACCTGGACAGTCCTTCGGATGCTAATCTCCCTTGCCTTGGGTTATAGGAACAGGCCAGACTAGAAGTCTTCGGGCTCTATGGAAACTACAAGGATTCCTTCCAGGAGTTATCTCCTTCCTCTGCACACTCTCTCACCTGGAGGGAGTCATTCACAGGTTCAACAACCTGTTCTTCCAATATTCAACCACCTCTCTCCCCTGGAGAGAGTGTGGTACAAACTGGCCAACAAGCCACATAGGGTAAAACACTACACATCCATCACAATCCATGGGAATCCAGACACCAACACCCCAGAGCAGCTCCAGCCAGGTGCAACAGTATAACCAGGCTTAGCAGGGATAAAACACTTCCGTTTTCTCAATTTGGCAACATGGGATAGACTCACCCTCTGGATTCTCAGGGATGTGTGACAATTCGTCGACGCAGGGGTCGATTCAGACTCCCTGGTTTAGAATAGAGAAGGGTATACCAGCTTTCCAAAACAAACATAGACTCTTTCCCAAATCCACGTAGGGTTCGTGTTCAGGAAATATACACACCAGTTTTTCTCAGAGCCAGACACAGACTTTTTGAATCGCAGGGATGCACAAAGGTTCTCTGTAGGAGTTGGGTTGGTAGTACTATCCAAGGCTCCGTACACTTTCAGACAATCGGGTAGAATGGGGGGAGGAACCCCTCTCACGTCTCACCCTGGCCATTTTATTCGCATGCGTCAGGGTTGACACTTGTCACCCATGAAACTGCATGCGTTCCACCAACACCCATTTTCCTTGCATGTTCTCCCCTTGCCAGAAACTTAGGATAAAACATAAAATGCACATGTCTTTTGGGATAATATTAAAATATTATTCCCAATCTTAAGCCTCCTAGGCTTAGCCCCTAGGCTCAACACTTAGCCCCTTTTCCCGCCTTCCAACCCCTAATTCCTTTCCCACTCTATGGATGTTTAGTCCCCCTTCACTCATTCATCGTGGTCGATGTGCACATGGCGGTGTTTATAGTTTATTAATTTTTCTGCGTGATTACATATACAGCAGCAAGCTTCTGGCCTTCAACACTCAGGATCCCTGGCCTAAAAAACACATAAGCCTCCAGCTTATAAAAAAAACTTGGCTCACCATCCTATAAAACATAATTACAATTACTTTCAGAACATGGTTTACAATGGGGCTTGGCCTTAGGGGACACTACAATCCCCCTCCCCTTATTTTTTCACTGTCCTCAGTGCAACTTTACACAACATTTGCAAGCTTTTCAAAAAATTTCAAAAAGATGCGGATATTGTGCCCGCATAACATCTGCATGCTCCCATGGCTCGTCCTCAGGACCATACCAGGTCCACTGGACCCTTACAATCTCTATAGCTCAATTCCGAAGCTGTTTGCTTTTCCTGTCAAATATGCGCACAGTATGCACTTGCAGGACACCTTCTGGTTCCACCTGAATCACATTCCAATCGATAACATGATTAGCATCAGGTACATATTTCTTAAGCAGTGAAACATGAAACACATTATATACAGTCATAGATGCAGTTAATGCAAGCATGTATGCAACCGACACAATCCTTTCCAGGATTTAAAGTGGCCCACAAAATCTTGTTGCCAACTTGGCGCAACCTCCCAGCTTCAGGGAACTCCTGTTAGTTTTCACTTTCAGGAAAACATGGTCAGCCACTTTGAACTCTCTATGGGTTCTATTACTATCAGCGTAACTTTTCTTCCTGTCCTGGGCAGCTTTTAGATTATGTTTAATTTTTATCATTTGATCCTCCATCTCTTTGAGCAGCTCAGGCCCAACTACTACTCTGTCAGCTCGATTATCCCATCTCACTAGAGTGTTGCACTCTCTTCCATAAAGTGCTTCGAATGGGCTCATCTTCAGTGATGCATGATACCCATTATTGTAGGCGAATTCTACCAAATGTAGGTAGTCTTCCCACCATGATGGTTTATCTATCACATACATTCTCAGCATGTATTTTATTACTCTGTTCACTCTCTTTGTTTGTCCATCAGACTCGGGATGATACGTTGTACTAAATTTCAGATTCATTCAAAATCCTTTGAACAACCCTTTCCAGAAATTCGAAGTGAATTTCGGGTCCCTATTAGATACAATTGTCTTAGGAATTCCATGCAAGTGTGCAACTTCTTTTAAAAAGATATCAGCAACATCAGCTTCTCTGTGGGTGGTTTTTAGTGGAATAAAATGGGCATCTTTAGTAAGCTTGTCCACCACCACCATGATTGAATCATGCTACTTTCTTGTTCTGGGAAATTCTGTGATAAAATCCATTGTTACCACATCCCATTTCCATTAAGGAATAGGTAAAGGCTGCGACAATCCTGCTGGGTGTCTGTGCTCAGCCTTAACTTTTTGGCACTCCATACATCTAGCGATGTATTCAATGATTTCTTTCTTCAAACTTGGCCAAAAATAATGGCCTTTGACTGCTGCCATGGTATTCTGATATCCAGGATGTACAGCATAAGCCACGTTATGAATCTCCTTTAGAATTTCCAGCTTCAATTCTTGAACATTGGGTACATACAATCTGTTTTTATACAGAAGTAAACCATCAGTTCCCAAGGTGTAACTTTCCTTGGTCTGTGGTCCCTCACAGTGTTGTAGCTTTTCTACAAGACTTTTGTACTTCAAATTTTGCAGCTTCCAAAATTTTGTCTCTCATCTCAGTCTGGTACATGCTAATGGTTGCAGCATGTAATTTGTGCACTTTTTTGCTAAGTGCATCAACCACCTTATTTTCTTTCCCTTTGATATGCTTGATATCAAAGTCATTTTCGCACAGAAACTCCAGCCATCTGATTTGCCTGGCATTTAAGGTCGGCTGATCAAATAAATACTTCATACCGTTATGGTCTTTTCTCAACTCGAATCTCTTGCCCATGAGGTAATGTCTCCATTTCCTCAAGGTGTGGATGATTGCTGCCAACTCTAAATTGTGAGTGGCATAATTCTTCCCATGCTCCTTTAACTTTCGAGATTCATAACAAACTACAAATCCCTCTTGGTTGGGAACTCCTCCCAACCCCTCCTTACATGCATCTGTGCACACTACGTAATCCTTGTTTGGATCTGCAATCTTCAAGATTGGAGCACTAGTTAGCAGTTGCTTCAATCACTAGAAGCTACTTTCACATTCTTTAGTCCATTGGAACTTCTTCTCCTTCCTTTGCAAGGAAGTGAAAGAATGAGCTATGCTTGAGAATCCAGCTATAAACCTCCTATAGTAACCTACCAGACCCATAAAAGATCTAACTTCTGCCACATTCCTTGGCGCTGGCCATTCTCGAATGGCCTCTACCTTTTTAGGATCCACAACGATCCCTTCTTCAGATATAATGTGTCCCAAGTAATGGATATGCCTTTGGTAAAATGAGCACTTGATCAGTTTTGTGTACAGCTGGTGTTTTCTCAACACCTGCAGCACCATTCTCAGATGTTTTTCATGTTCTTCCTCTGTTTTGGAATACACCAATATATCATCCAGGAAGACTATGACAAACTTGTCCAAATAATCTTTGAACATTCCATTCATTAAGCACATGAAAACAACAGGCGCGTTAGACAATCCAAATCGCACCACCGTGAACTCATAATGGATGTACCTTGTTCTAAAGGTGGTTTTGTTGATGTCCTCATCCTTTATTCTCATTTGGTGATATCCATATCAGAGATATATTTTTGAAAATATTTTCGCATCCTTCAACTGATCAAAAAGATCATCAATCCTTGGTAGAGGATACTCGTTCTTGACAGTGACCTTATTCAACTGTCCAAAATCAATGCATAGCCTCAACACCCCATCTTTCTTCTTCACGAATAGGACCGGGGCTCCCCATGGTGACACACTGGGGTGAATGTAACCTTTCTTTAGTATCTCTTCGAGCTGCAATTGCAACGCTTTCAGCTCTAGTGTACTCATCCTATAAGGAGCTTTTGAAACTGGAGCTGCTCCAGGCATCAAATTTATAGAAAAATCGATGTCCCTCTTCGGAGGTAGTCCAGGTACCTCCTGAAATATGTCCTTGAATTCTTTGAGTACCTGGTGGTCTTCCAAATTCGAGACTTCATCTCGGGATTCTTCTTCCACCCGAGCTGCATATAATTGACAGCCTTTCCGGTAACATTTCTTCAGCTGCATGGCTAAGATTTCCCTAACAGCCACAACTCTGGGAATTCCTTGTACTTTTACCGGATTTCCCTCTTCGTTCAGGAAGGTAAACCTCTTGTTATGAAAATCTAGAAGGGCATGGTCCTAGTCCAACCAGTCCATCCCAATTAAGCAATCGTATGAGCCTAAAGGCAAAATGTTCAATTCAACCTTAGTGCTCATTCCTTTCATGTCCACTGAACATGACTTAACCAATTCAGTGACCTTCCTCTTGGTCCCTATGGCCAACTGCACTAACCAAGACTTCTCATGTTTTCTTCTCGTTAGATGAAAACTTTCCACCACTCTAGGATCAACATAACTATGGCTAGCCCATGAATCAATTAAAATAACAAGTGGTCGGTTGTTGATCGTACCTTCCACTTCAATCATGTGCGATTGAAATTTTTCTTGCTTGTTGTCCAGGGTTGCGTAGATCCTTGGCATTTTGCTGCCCATATCCTCCACTGTTTTAGCTTGTTGAATAGTATGTACAGTTATTTCTTTGTCTTTTCTTTGGGGGCAGTCTCTATACTTATGATTCCCTTTACAGCCCCAACACTCCATAGGTGGAGGCCTTGGCATCTGCTCACTCCCTTCAACTTTCCTGGGGTCTCTAAAAGATGACTGTTCCCTAGGGCCATTTTTGAAAAAGGGAGACCTATTTCCCTTCTACCTTTGTTCTTTCTTAAACCTCTTCTGGTCATCCCAAGCCTTCCGAAAGGTAGGCTTTTCTCTTTGTTGTTCGTATAAGCATTTCTCCCTTCTTATGGTTTCTTCCATAGTCTTAGGATCGTCATATTGAATCTTGTCACCAATGGAAGGTGGTAGTCCACTCAGATACCTTTGAATCTTGACAGCCTCATCTTTGATGAATGGAACATACTTCAGTAGTTCTAGAAAAATTCGTTCATACTCATCAATAGTCATGCTGCCTAGCTTGAGTTCAAAGAACTCCTTCATCTTTCTGTCATAGTATCTTTTAGTCAGGTATTTATTCTTGAAATAATTCTTAAATTCCTTCCAAGTGACCTCTTTCTCTCTGATGTGTTGCACCTGCACAAACTGATCCCACCACATGGATTCTTTTCCTTTCAGTTGGTACATTGCAATTCTTCCTTCTGCATGGGTGGAATAATTCTGCAGTTGGAAGTATTTCTTCATGCCAAGAAACCATGTCTCGGCATATTCGTCCTTCTTATGTTCTCCATCGAATTTTGGAGGCTTAATCTTGTTCATCTCCCCTTTCAATTCCTCCTTTCCAGATTTTCGATGTTTTCTAGTAGAGGATGGGCTTGAACTACTGTGTGTCTTCCTATCGGAATGTCTTTGGGAGCGACTAAGATGTCGGCTACCACTCCTCGACCTACTTCTTCTCCCATGGGTTATGCGACTCTCCGTCGTACTTGAGTCTCTTCCCTTCTCGATTTTCTTCTCTATTCTTTCCAGGCTCTTCAAAAATTTTAGGTTTAATTCACCCTGTCGATCCCTGACTTTCATGAGTTTCTGACTATCAGCTCGGCGAGCCTTGGCCTCTCTTTGCAATCCTTCAATGATTTTCATTATGTGTCCTTCCTTATCCTTCTCTTTTCCATTCCCATTGGAGTTTGATCCTTCCACTCCCATATTGACATCCTTTCCTTCCCGTTCGTCTCCTGTTTCAGAGGCAATCATCACCTTTTCCCATTCCATACTCGACGTTGGTTAACTAGAATCCTGAGCTCCGTTGAACTCTTCACATGCACTGTGCAATTAAATTCATAGTTTGTCAGGCCATTAAACCTTTAGGGACAATCCATAACATTTATAATCCAGTACGAACAAAACAAAGACATTTTGATTCAAATAATTTTTCTGACCTCTCATTCGGCTCTGCAATTTTTGGGTTTTCGAAACATTCATTTTTGGCAGTTTGGGATTTCGGGACTTCGGGATTTTGGGACTTCAGTTTTTGGGGTTTCGGTCCATGAGGCTTTCAGAATTTCTTTCCTTCCCAACTCCCGACTTCTAAAATTTTGACTTGCTCTACCCTCCGGGCCCATATAGCATAGAGGTCACCCACAACCACGGTAGCACATGGCACATTCATGAGGGTCCACGTCGCTTTTAAAAACGTCATTAGGTCCCACCTCTCTCACTTCTCTTCTCGACCCAATGGCACGTGGTACATATCCATGTGTCCACGTCCATTTCTAGTAAAATCCAACGATTAGATCTTTCTCAGATCTACGGCTCATATCCTTTCGGTGTTTCGGGGTTTCAGGTGTCGAAAGTTCGTGCATCCACACATATTGAACTTCCATTTGCGGAAATCCCAAAATCATTGTCTACTAACCTACCTGATCCTACGGTCAAGTTATTCTCCCCACGATCTACGGTGTAGATTGTTTTCGGGATTTTGGGGTTTCGTTTTTTTTTTTTTTCGGAGGTGCTCACCTCTTCTCACCTCCCATCTCCCAAAACGTCGATTTCTTCCTGGGAAATTAACGGTCCTGATCTCTCTTATATCGATGGTTATGATCCAATCATGAATTCACGTTTCATGAATTCTCACGAACTCACCCATTGACTATTTTCAAGTTACGAGTCAGTGAAAGCCTGATCGTTCTCCACACGTTCTTTATGATGGATGGTCCTTACAAACTTAGGATTTCACATATCATGATTTCCACACTCCTGTGCAATTCCAAAGGGATTTAAACCCCATGCACACTTTCCATATCTAATGGTCACGAGGGCTCACCTTCCCTCCCGAACAGATCCTAAATCTCCTACACTTCCGATGTGGAGTTCTCTCTCCCTGTGGAATTATACCACACTGGTTGCGGTTTCATAATGCCTCTATACCTCCTAAGCTTTAAAAACTCATCAAGTAACTCCTTGACACTTTGGAGAAAACCAAGGTCCAAAATTGGCCTTCCAAACCAAATTTCCCCTCACATTCTCAGTCCAAAGACCACTCCACTGGCCCATCTAGCGCACCTTCTCAGCTACCATGGCTTAATCGTTATTAAGAGAAGGTTATAACACCACTCTATACATGACGCATACAGGTATTAAAGAATGCACATGCATTTAACAAATAAACACGTTCTAACGGAGTATTCATATGAGTTACTGCCATAATTAACAATCAATAGTGTTTCATCTTAATTCATATACACAGCAGAAATCATGATAACTTAAGTAGTAGAGTCATGCAAAACATGATGAAAACATAATCAAATACTTATCTTTTAATAGTGGTAGAATCCAACAACCAAGTGCAGGCCTTCCACGAACCTCCTAGCCTTAGACCACACTCACTACTGCATTTGGGTCAAATTCCGACGGCACGTTCGATGCAATTGCCACTTTCTATTGTCAGAAGACCGACAAACCTTGGACCCCCTCAAACGTCGTTTCACGTGACTTCGTTTTTCTGACGACCAAGTTTTCATTGGTATTGCAACGTTTCAAATGTGGCAAGTGAGACGTTTCAAATGTGGCAAGACCGACCTTTCAAACGAGGCAAGTGAGACGTTTCAAACGTGGCAAGATCGACATTTCAAACATGGCAAGACCGATGTTTCAAACATGGCAAGTGAGACGTTTCAAATGTGGCAAGACCGACGTTTCAAACGTGGCAAGTGATACGTTTCAAACATGGCAAGACCGACATTTCAAACGTGGCAAGTGAGACATTTCAAATGTGGCAAGTGAGACATTTCAAACATGGCAAGACCGACGTTTCAAACGTGGCAAGTGAGATGTTTCAAAGGTGGCAAGAGAGATGCTTCAGAGGTGGCAAGAGAGATGTTCTGAAGGTGGAAAGACTGACGAGACGAGGTATTAGCTCCTACGTGGTTGCTATGGGAGCGACACTCTTGGACGTGGCAAGAAAAACGTCCATCAGTTGGCAACAACGACAGCTTGGAGTTACTAGCTCTGACATGGTTGCTATGGGAGCGACAATCTTGGAGGTGGAAAGAGAGATGTCTTGGATGTGGCAATAGCGACGGGAAGAGAGTGAAAGATGTCACAATTGCCACCTTTGTGTAGGTATTTAAAAAAAAATACAATATCAATATCAAGACCTAATAGTCATTCCAATCCCAAAGGAGGAGTAAGTCATATAGGTGTCAGCTAGTGACCCACTTAATAGTTTGCTTAGGCTTTCCCTCGCACTAAAAGTTGGGTTTTTTTTTTCGAGAGTGTCTAAGAGATAAAAAGACCCAATATGGTGAATGAAATGACATTAATTTCATACATGTCTAATAGATCCTTCAATCTTTTACACAATGAAACATGTTGTCACAACTTCTATCCTAATTATATTACTCTTGGTATCATCTCCACAAGCATGAAGACCTAAAATATGAGGTATGCAAAATTTGTGCATGGCAAATCACTTTAAAAATGAACTTGTGTCTAACTACATGTTCATCT
>JZKD02S2014381.1:743693-757369 GCA_000966675.3 Picea glauca
GGTAGTGGAGAAGTATAAACCTAATACTATTTTTCCACATAAAACTATGTTAGGAGGAGAGGAAACCAAGAGTATTTTGAAGTCTTTATTTCTGTTAATATTATGGTAGATGCGGAAGGTATTTACCCTGCATATATTTTATATTGATCGGTCAGTTGCAATATAATATTATGTTATATTATATTTCTCTGCATATATTTTACAGCGTTGTTGCCATGATCCCTTGGGACTGGCCATGACATTCACATTCACATTACATCTCTCTTTTTTGTGTTTTTCTATTAAGTGTAGATTACATAAACCCTAAACCTTGCAATACAAACCCTAAACCCTTACATAAACCCTTAATCCCTCAACCTTAGTTAATCACTAATCTCTTAACACAAAATCCCTAAATTCCCTAACCCCTTAGCCATTGACCCTTAAACACTTAAACCCTAATCCCTAATCCATGTCTATTTTAAGGGTGCAAGATATTTCTAATGATGAAGAGTGCCCAATGGGCATGGTATATTCCCTTTGTCTAGAAAAATGGTCATCAAAAGAAGTCTCGGGAAAAGATAATGGCTGCAACATATACCTTATACTTTTCATTGCAAACCCTAGTTTTTCTCAAGACATGGTGTGCGATGTTGATCTTGAATTGAATAATGGCACTGATACTTTTCCTCTACCATATTGTCTTGATGATATATCATGTGAATATTCAAGATTCCCTCTGTTAAAAGATCACTAGAGCATCCTCTTTACTGCACTGTTGGCACTCCAGTTTACTTGTTACTTCTTCTTCAAGAAGTAAGAAGCGTCGATATTATAGCAAACTTGTCACAACATCCGTCAAATGCAACATATTTATAGATTTTGTAACATCGCAATTCCGACGTAAAAAAGTCCTAAGTGATAGTTGGTATTTTGACTTGGTGAACATATTAAGGTGACCGTTGGAGGAGAAAACCTACTTTCCAAAACGTCGCAATTGTGACATACCTTTTAAAAAACATGGCAAGAGAGACGTTCCATGTGGAAAACGTGGCAAGAGAGACGTTCCAGTGGAAAACATGGCAAGAGTGACGTTAACATGGCAAGAGCAATGTTAACGTGGCAATTGCGACATACATCTTCACAAATGTGGCAAGAGAGACGTTCCAGTGGAAAACGTGGCAAGAGTGATGTTCCAGTGGAAAACGTGGAAAGAGAAATGTTAACGTGGAAAGACTGACGTTAATGTGGCAAGACCAACGTTAACGTGGCAAGAGAGACGTCAACATGGCAAGAGCGACGTTATCGGGCAACATGATTTTTTTTTTTATAAATTTCCTCTATTTTGCGACAATATGGACAATTTTGTCCATAACGCCGCAAATAAAACGTCGAAATTTTTACAATATGTAGTAGTGACTGATCATCATCTCAACAGTGGGTCACCCCCGAGCTGGGACTAAGCTCCACCCCAAGACAAGGAATCCTAGGCTAGGCTGAGGCTACAGGGAAAACAACACACCACCACAAGAAAGGGATTCTGTCCAAGGAACCTCCCACGCTCACTGCCCACAGACCCTCATTCTCCACATGCATGTTCCACCCCAGGAGTATACACCTTCTCTATCACCTAGAAAGTCCTTCAGTTGTTAATCTCCCTTGCCTTGGGTTACAATAACAGGCTGGACCGGAAGTCTCTGGGCTCTATGGTAGCTACAAGGATTCCTTCCAGGAGTTATCTCCTTCATCTGTGCACTCTCTCACCTAGAGGAAGTCGTTCACAGGTCCAACAACCTGTTCTTCCAATCTTCAACCACCTCTCTCACCTGGAGAGAGTGTGGTACAAACTAGCCAACAAGCCACACAAGGTCAAACACTACACGTCCACCACAATCCATGGTAATCCAGACACAAACACCACAGGGCATCTCCAGCCAGGTGCAACAGTATAACCAGGCTTAGCAGGGACGAAACACTTTCATTTTCTCAATTTGGCAACACAGGATAGACTCACCCTCTAGATTCTCAGGGATGCGTGACAAGTCATCCATGCAAGGATCGATTCAGTCTCCTCGGTTTAGAACAGAGAAGGGTATACTAGCTTTCCAGAACAAACACAAACTCTTTCCCAAATCCACGCAGGGTTCGCGTTCAGGAAATATACACACTAGTTTTTCTCAGAGCCAGACACTGACTTTTCCAATCACAGGGACGCACAAAGGTTATTTGCAGGAGTCGGGTTGGTAGTACTATCCAGGACTCCATACGTGTTCAGAAAATCGGGTGGAATGGGGGGAGGAACCCCTCTCATGGCTCACCCTGGTCATTTTATTCACATGCGTCAAGGTTGACACTTGTCACCCATGAAACTGCATGCGTTCCACCAGCACACATTTCCCTTGCATGTTCTCCCCTTACCAGAAACTTAGGATAAAACATAAAATGCACATGTCTTTTGGGATAATATTAAAATATTATTCCCAGGTTTAAGCCCCCTAGGCTTAGCCCCTAGTCTCAACACTTAGCCCCTTTTCCCACCTTCCAGCCCCGAATTCCTTGCCCACTCTATGGATGCTTAGTCCCCCTTCACTCATTCATCGTGGTCGGTTTGCACATGGAGGTGTTTATATTTTATTAATTGTTCTACATGATTACATATACAACAGTAGGCTCCTGTCCTTCAACACTCAGGCTCCTTGGCCTAACAAACACATAAGCCTCCAACTTATAAAAAAAACTTGGCTCACCAGCCTATAAAACATAATTACAATTCCTTTCAAAACATGGTTTACAACGGGGCTCGGCCTTATAAACACTACAAAATCACTTGAAGGTGTTTGATCCTCCCCTCTTGGAGGAACCATTCACCATTACTCATCCAGTGGACAAAATTCTTTATTTCCCACTCTCATTGCCCAAAGACACTCTACTGGACACATGAACCTGCTCTACAAGGCATGAGGCATACACTTCGTATTTGGTAGCCCACCAAGACCAAAATCGAGCTCAGGAAAAGTGAATCAAAGCTAAAGTATTGCACAACAAGTTTCCCCACCTTCTCATGGATGCCAGGATGCTTCCATATCTAAACAGGGAGGAATTGGGCCAAGGAGCCCACCTAGGGGAACCCCCACCTCGGCTACACAATTCAGCCAACTAGGTTCGACCCATTTCACATTTTGATGCAATTTATCTATGCATATGTAAATAAATGGTTCCTTAAGTATATAAGATGAACCAACACTCAAATAAACTATTTGTATCACCTGGTTTTTGTTGTCTGAGTTTTTACTTCACGTTTTGCTGCATTTTCATTTTTGGGTCATTCTTAGGGTTATCCAGTGCACTTTTCTTCATGGTTGCACCCTCGCTTCTCCATTTGTAATGATTCAACATATGAGAGGGAGATTACTCTGTTAGCTAACCAATCTCTCAAGGGGAAAGTCCATTTTTTCAAGTTTCTTGAGGCAGACATGAGAGTGCAACAACCTGGGTTTTGCACCCTTGCTAGTTTTTCCATTACCGTGATGAAGTAAGTGCGCCCTCCTATATGGTTCCATTGAGTTTCTCCCGTTGATCCCCATGACTCACACTGAGATAGCCCCATCCTCTTGTATAATATTAGATCATCCCATCATTGGATCTCCATTTCTTGGTTACCCAAACCCATGGTGCACCCCTACTCAGATTTGTGCCCCTGTTGATTTTTTGGTCAACTAACGAAAAATGGCTTGTTTGGTCACCTTATATATTAGATCTCCTTCTTTGGAAGATCATAAAAAATTGTTGTTGTTATGTTTAATGTTGCTTGTACATGTAAACATAGTTTTTATATCCTATATTTGTAGTTGTGCATAAGTATGTTAGTTGATGGTAGCTTAGCTTGTTAAGTTAAACTTGTTATTTTCGTAATGAGTCATCATGGAAGAGGATTGAGTGGTTGGTGCATAATATTGTAGCCTTTGTGCACCAAGACGATGGAATTCTTGTGTCGGTTTGAGGAATAGACCCCACATATAGTGAAATCAAAAGTGGTGGTGACACCGAGATGGTTGTGTCCACAGAGCAATCAATATGTTGGTGTGCACAGTTAGTAATTTGTTTCCTCTCCTTGAAGGTTGGAACTTGTAATATAGTAGAATTTGCGCAGTAAAACTTTAGTGTAGCATTATTGAGTAACAAGTTGGGGATGTTATAGTTTGGCTAGCTTTAGAGCCACACAAGATGAGGTGGTGTGACGTGGTCCATCCTACGTTCGATGGGGACTTCACAAAGTGGTATAAGATTTTTGTCAGAGTATGTTATGGAGTAGCATGGCCTATACTGATGGTTGGGGATGTTACAAAGTGGTATCAGAGCTTTGTGAGAGTATGTTATGGAGTAGGATGGCGTTGCTTAGGTGGTTGGGGATGTTACAAGTTTTAATACAATTGGTATTTGTCGATTGGATCTAGTATGATTCTTAATAACACTTGTTGTTTGGTGCAGGATGAACGAATATATCGAATCTTGTTGGCAATAAATGTCATGGCCTCTTTTCATTCAACAAAGGGTAGGGAGGACAATTCTTTCTGCTTATATTTTATCATCAATAGTGTGTGTAGAGGTGTGTCTAGAGATTGAAACTACATTTGACCACCCTTGCAAAGTTTATGTTCAACTCTTTCCCCCATTTTAATTTCTCTTTCGCCATCCCTATTTTATATTGCAATTCTTGACTCTTTATTGGAGGTTGTTGGAGCTCAAAATTTTTCATTTCCAGATACTTGAATCTCTCCTTAACCTTGCCAATATTTTGTGGGGTTGGGGTTCAAAGTGTATTTTTTTGTATGAAGGACTTGTTCAAAAAATATTTCAGCTGTGATAATCAATGAGGAGTGCGGAGTGACTATCAATGTATGAAATTCCTTCATCTCTTTATGTGCAAGTTAATCTCCTTATAGACCATTATTTCTTGGTGAAGCTGATCGTGGGTGTCTCGATGCAAGATGATATTTTGTAAGTGTTTTTGTTGTAGTTGTTCATAACATAAAGTGAGGTCCTGATGCCTATCCCCATGATTTTTTGTACGTGTTTTTGTTGTAGTTGTAGTTATAATTGCATCCATATAAGTCTATAGGCCTTTTAAAGATACTTGTGCCAATTCTAGGTAAGTGTTGGAGGAGTCAAAAGTCATTATGGCCAATGGAATGAATTGAAACACTCATCTCTTGGTACTTTTGCTTGGTGATTTCGAACTAGATTTGTTGACTATCATCTACTATGTTGGCACTGGGGCCTTGTGAAATACTCATTAATTTTCCACACAATGTGTAGAAGTTGTTCATTACCTCTTTTGGGATGATCTTCTCTATGACCATTTTCCCTTTGATGTCATTGAAATGTCTTGGGATGACTGCAGAAATATGCCCTTCTAACTTTGTTGGCATGCTGACCCTTTGGTGCTACCTTGATCGAGTTCCAATGTGTGCTTTACAGACGTCGATGGTTTCTCCTCCTCGATGGGTGTAGGGTGAACCTATAGCATGGGTGTTAGAGTATGTGTTTGGTCATTAGGATTCGGCCTTGAACCTAGGTTGATTTGTGTGATCAATATATTCAGAGATGGAGTCTGCACTGGTCTTGTTTGTGTCTTCTTCCATTTAGGCCCCTTACCTTCATCATCTTCCTTGTATGCATCAACATGCTTCCTCAGGCCCATGGGTTGTTTGAAATTTCCTTGACGTGTCTCCTCTTGTTGTTGTTCAAGGATCGATTCCGTGTCCTTCCGTTGAGTTTCTTCTACCTTTTTTCTCTCCTTTCGTCTTTTGGTTTACGTCTCATGTTTCTCAAGCTCTTCATCAAGTATAGGCTTAAGGTCATTGGGTCATTTTTCTAAGTTCTTCTAGATATCGTCTTCGTTGATGAATATTGGAAGGATTGTTGTTGTTCCTTTTTTTGTGTGTGCTTGATTAAATAAAGAAATTATGGAAATTGCATTCAAAGTGGAGGTAGTCTTCATACATGTCCATAATACTTCTTGTTATTTGTTGTGTTCTATTAGCCTATTGAATTAGATGGGTGTACGATTTATGATATTCATTGTTAGTCATTGACTGAAGTTGTTAAATATATTGTAACCTCAACAGTCTGACTGTACACTGCCAGTTGTCCTGGCCAGTTGTACTGTCTATTCTTGTTTAGCTTGAGCCTATTTAGCTCAACCATATCTCATTTCATTGTAACTTCTTGCTTCTTCAGTACTTCTTCATACATTTGAATATACCGTTCTATTCTTTTCTCTCTGCATTTCTCTTTGCTTCACAATTTTTCATGGTATCAGAGCTACAACAGTAAGCCTCTTCACACAGGCTGGAGAGCAACACGATCCTCACAACACAGAGCTTCACAAATCTTGAGAGCACGTGACACAGAATTGTTCACAAGGATTGGAGAGTTGTCCACTATACTCTCAAAAGATCCTCGCAGGAAACTTCCACGAGGAAGAAGAGAGTTCAGAAGAAGAAACTTTAAATTTTCTTGAACAATTTTCAAGAATCATCAAAGATTTACGAAGAAGAGCTACAGGAGGAGAGAAATCTTGAAGAATTCAAAGAATTCATTCAAATTCTCTAAAGATTCCTGCAGAAAGCAGAATCGTTTAAAGATTCTCAAAAATCACTCAAATCTGTCAAAGATTGCAGCAGAGATCAAAGAACTTGTGAAATTCCTTCAAATATTTGAAAGATTCACAAATTTTTCTTCCACAGAATAAAATCCTTGGAAATGTAGCAAAGATCACGTCTCAAGTTCAAAGAACAACCGTCATGGCTATAAGATTCATCCTGAGAATGGATCCGAAGTAGGAAACCAGTTCAGAAGGGACGAGGAGAGCGTTGAAAAGGCGAAAGATTTTCAGCCATTAGATCTTGCACAGAGGCTCGACAGCCATTGGATCTGCAAGAAAGTGCACGAGGTTTAATCCTCTGTAGTGCCAAGGAATTTTTGACCTGTGAAGTCTCGACATCATCTGGACCATCCATCAAGAGACACGTGGCGAGATCGCGACACTTCACTGACTCGCAAGGTGTAAAGGTCAGAAGACTGTCGTGAGAATTCATGAATCGTGAAATTCTGAGTCATTCTGGACCACTGGATTGTGAAAGATCGTGATTCGTCGATCTTGTCCCATCGCAAAATCGGTAATCAGGAGTTGGACGCGCAAAGGCGATTTCACTCCAAAATATTTGATATGCGATATCGCGAAATCCTGAGAGGACTTGTGAGCCGTCCATCTCAAAGGACAGGTGGCAGTAGATCCAAGTGTCATCAAATCGACATTTCAGAGTTCACGGTTTTGAAATACCATCGCAACAAGAGTTCTAAACTCGTGAAATAGCGATTCATGAAATAGCGATAAGATCACAACCGTCCATTTGTTTGGACATGTGGAGGAGATCAAAGAAACCGTCGGCATTTCGGCTACTGAGGTTTCAAGTTGCAGAGGATTCGGAGTCGCAAGTCGCGATATCCCGAGGTTGAATCAGGACCGTCCATCTTGAGGGACATGTGGAATAAATCCAAGGACTCGGAAAAGTCTTGAAAGAGGAGAGTCCATCGGCGCATCAGGATTCGACGTTTTGCGAATCCTGGGGACAAGGGATCAGGTTTCTTTATGGTGAAAACCTCGTAAATGATCGGATCCATCCATTTGATTGGGACGCGTGGCAGAGATCGAGGCTTTCGGAAAAAGTCCCGAAAGGAAAGCACCATCGGTAAATCGAAGATCGGGGAATCGAGGAGTCAGGAGAGCTCGTCATCAGGGTTCACGAAGTCTCGATTCATGATATCCTGATAAGATCTGGACTTTCAGATCACAAGAAGATTTGGACCGTTAAATCGTCCAAAAGAAAATTTCGCATTTCGGCAATTTGAAAGGAAAAAAACCCAAAAATATCGTAGCACTTTAACATTAAGGCACGTGGTCACATTGCATGGAGACTAAGGGCCAATTCAAGGCCGATAAGCTCCCTTCAGCCATAGACAAATTAGCATTTCGATGATCGGAGGTTGGCGAGACAAGAGATCAAAGGACTCGTATAACAAAGTACCCAACGTCAGAATCGCGAAGCCCAAAACTCACGAAATCTTGCAACACAATTTTCTGAAATACCTGCAAGCTAGCAACGGACATGGGTTTAAGCAAAAGAAAAATATAAATACGAAATTTCCCTCTGTTTTTTCTGCAAAATTTTAAAAAATATGGCGTCGTCTAGTAATTTAGGACCAACTCAGGGTCCGATTCTTCTTGGAAAGAATTATGAGTTTTGGTCTCTTCGAATGAGGTCATTCTTGCAAGCACAAGAGTGTTGGGAACCAGTGGATATTTGATATGTGGAACCAGATCTAAGCGCCCTCACTACCATGTCAAATCCGCAGAAAATTGCTCAGGCAACACTGAGGAACAAAGAAAATAAAGCCAAATTATGGATTCAAAATTCTATGGATGACTCGATTTTTTCAAAAATCACAGGCGTTGGTACTTCAAAACAGGCCCAGGACATCCTTAAATCTTCCTACCAAGGAAATGACAAGGTCAAAACAGTTAAACTGCAGACCTTGTGGATGCAATTCGAGACTCTAAGGATGACAGAGTCCGAAAATGTGGATCATTTCATGACCAGAGTCATGGGCATCGTGAACCAGATCAGATTGATTGGTGAAACCATCACTAATCAATGCATTGTTGAGAAAATCCTCAAAAGTTTACCAAATAAATTCGAAATGGTTATAACAACAATCCTTGAATCCAAGGATCTATCTAGATTTTCAACAGATGAATTAATTGGTTCTCTGGTGACACATGAGACCAGACTGCATCGCACAGATGAGTCAATCTCCAATGCTTTCAAAACTCAATTCTCCTTCAGCAGAGGGAGAGGAAAAGTAATAAGCAGAGGTCACCAAGGAAGAGGGAGTAATCAAAGTAACCCTCACTCCAGTGGAGGCAACAGACAACAATATCCGAATCAAAATTTCCGAGGTCAAAGACAACAACAAAAAAATCAACATCATAATTTCCAGTCTCAAAGAGGAAAAGGGAGAAGATCAAATGACAAAACAAGAATACAATGCTATTACTCCAAAAAGTATGGGCACTATGAATCTAAATGCAAGAAGAAGCAAGTAGATCAGATCTCAAGCAGAGCACATGTGTCAAATCACACGGGAGAAAACTCAGGAGGTATGTTTCTTTTGTGCCACAATACTGAACAACAACCTAAAGATCTTTGGTTGCTGGACAGTGGATGCAACAATCACATGACAGGAACAAAGAATTACTTCCATGCATTGATTCTTCAATCTAATCTGATAATACACTTGGAAATGATTATTTAGTCAAAGTTCAAGGAAAAGGAATTGTTCCTATTCTTACTAAACAAAATGTCAAGAAAGACATATACAATGTCTATCATGTTCCAGATCTGAAACATAACTTGCTAAGTGTAGGACAACTCATTGAACATGGCTATAAGGTACTTTTTGAGGGAAAATTGTGTAAGATATATGACAAAATCCCAAGTATAAAATTGATTTATGAAATCCACATGACTCCGAATAGGATGTTTCCCCTTACCCTCAGAACTGCAATTTTGAGTCAACCATATGCACAAAGTGCATCTACCCTGAATGAAACAATGGTTTGGCATACAAGATTTGGACATCTACCATTTCAGAGTCTAAGTCTTCTTCAGAAAAACTCCATGGTCAAAGGTTTACCTATATTTAAAGAGCATATTCCCCCATGTGAGTCTTGCATACTTGGAAAACATAAGAGAACTAGTTTTCCACAATCTTCCAATCAAGCCAAACAACATCTTGAACTTGTTCACACTGACCTATGTGGACCAATGCAAATAGATTCAATAGGTGGTAGCTTTTACTTTCTAACGTTTTCTTGTGGATTGTGAATCGACTACAGCGTGAGAAAAATTATTTCGGCTAATTTAAGTTATGTGGCCCGATTCAAGCTTGGATGGAGCACATTGTTTCAAGTTTTACTGTCGAAAATTTTATTAGAGTAGAATCTGTGCAGTGAAACTTTAGAGTATACAAAGTGGTATAAGATATTTTTTAGAGTATGTTATGGAATAGCATGGCCTATACTCAATGGTTGGGGATGTTACAAAGTGTTATCAGATATTTGTGAGAGTATGTTTATGGAGTAAACTAGACCTATCTTAGTTGTTGGGATGTTACAAGTTTTAATACAAATGCGATTTGTTGATTGTCTTTAGTATGATTCTGAATACTATTTGTTGTTGGGTGCGGGATGATCTAATATATGGAATCTTGTTGGAAATAAATGTCTTCACCTTTTTTCATTCATCTCATTCAACCAAACCAAGGGTAGGGAGGATAATTATTTTTTCTTCTATGCGATATAGACTTCATCTTCTCAGATTTTATCGTCAATAGTGTGTAGGTGTGTGTAGAGCTTGAAACTAAATTTGATCAAACTAAATTTGACCATGCTTGCAAAGTCTGTTTTTAACTCTTTCCTCCATTTTAATTCCTCTTTTGGCATCCCTATTTTATATGGCAATTATTGACTCTTTATTGGAGGTTGTTGGAGCTCAAGCTTTTGCATTTCGAGATACTTGACTCTCTCCTTAACCTTACCACATTTTTGTGGAGTGGGGGGTTCGAAGTGTATTTTATTGTATAAGGGACTTGTTCAAAAAGGATTTCTTGTAACACCCTGTTTCCCCCAGATTGTAAATATAACTGGACTGGCCAAGGACTATGGAAAACTCATAAGTATGAACATGTGATGTAAATGAGCCTGTTGGAAGAGGTCAATGAATGTGAATAATATTTTGAATTTATTGCAGGACTGCTGAGAGGGGATGTGCAGAAAAGAGACCACGATGGCGGTGGAAGGCACCTGAAAAGGTGGCGTTAACTTCCACCGAGAATTAAATACCATATTTGGACTCCACTGGCCCGAAGAACCAAAAGGGGCTCGCTGGCCCTGAAACTCAATGTCTCGCAGGCTGGTAGGCGGATGGCTTGATGAGGGATGGGATGGTGAACCACCCATCCGTAGAGCCGTCAGGCCTGATTGACGCGAGGGTAATCGTGCCACACGAAAACTCGTGAGAGGATAAGGCGTATGGCAGAGATGATTGAAAGGGAAGATGCGAGGGTAACTCTGACATTATGCAGGGTGAGTGATAGTAGAGAGGAAGGATTTCAACCTTCGCTCCTGGTCACTGGCAGACAGAGAGACGCAGTTCTCAGAGCATCATGGTCTCAGCTCAGGGGTGGTTAGTGGTAAATATGTTGGGAGTCGCTGAGCCTACGGTTGGGTGGAAATGAGCACCCCTCTTAGTAGTTCCACCCACTCTGGTTATTTCTGATAAGTATTTTATGTATTGTATCTTGAAATTCGTACACTGATATATATATATATATATATATATATATATATATATACTCACAACACTACGAGATTGTGAATGATTCTAGTGTAAGAATGTCTGTGAATGTTTTGATAACAAATAATGGACATATGCTTGTAATAGAGGAAGTTATGCACGACTTACGTCGGTAAAAATGAATCTAATCATGCCCAGGTCAAACTAAGTCAGGTATGATCCGGATTTATGTAGGAACACAATGAAATACAGAAATACACATAAATGCAGAGATGCAGCGGAAATAAGACTTCATTTCATTAATAACAAATGACTGAAATATGTTTACAGACATAATGGAAATAAACTAGCTAGGGCGCTGGTAGCTTATCTCTGTGAAGAGATGTGGTTTCTACTCGCATCCATGAGAAGATAATTACAATGAGGCTCTAAAGGCCCTTTTTACAATAAAAAGGAATGCCAAAAGTCCTAAACATCCAAAACCCTAATCCTAGGAGATGAAGCGCCAAAAGTCATGTTGGCCCCGTTTGGGTAAGTTGGTGCATCAACTTCCTGGGGTCGTAACTTTTTCATACGATCTCTGTTTTAGGCGTATGATAGCTCGTTGGAAAGATCTATCCGAGGTCTACAATGAACGAGACAAAATTGCATAGATAGATGCGATTTTGCGACAACAACATACCCAAAAAAGCATCGTTTAGGGCCTCAAAATGGCCCCGGAAGTTCAGGACCCGAAAAAACTGCTAAAAATAGTAAACTGTGCAAAAAATGAAAAAATGAAAGAAGCAATGGTGGGGGTTCAAGTGGAATTGCTGGGTGGCCACCAATATCCACCTGGATCATTCATCCCCCCTTAGGAAGCAATGGTCCCCATTGCGTTGAGTTCCTCCATGAGATGAGGAAACCTCTGTTGAACTTGGTCCCTGGTGAGCCATTTGCCTTGGTGAAGGAGTTGGCCTACTTTGACAACTCGATATAGAAGTATCCTTTGTTTTCGGGTGTGCTTGATCTGTGTATCCATGATTTGATCAGTTCTGGCTTGTTCCATGCAGTCTGGATTTAACTCAGTTGGTGTGAGTTGTTCTGCCATGTCGGATGTGTCTAGTAGAGGTGGAAAGTAGGGCCGAAGGCGGTCCACATTGAACACTAGGTGCAGACCAAGGAATGGTGGAATGCTGAGCTCAAAGGCATTTTCCCCTACAACCTTGGTGAGGGTGTATGGCCCATATCAAAGCAGACGAAGCTTGTGGTGGGGTCCAGCGAGGCGTTCCTTTTGCAAATGCAGCCACACTTTGTCGCCCACTTGGAAGTTGTGTGGCATCCAATGTTGATCATGTCATTGCTTGTACTTAGCATTGGCTCTATCCAAGATGTCATGAACCTGTTGGAGGATGTATTGAGTGTGCTCAATGAATTTGTTTTCCTTATCTTCCTCAGACTGGACATGAGCTGAATCTTCCTGAGTAGCCACAAATAGCATGGCTATGTCAATGGGACATAGTGGCTAGAATCCCAAGCCCACTTGAAAGGGGCCATGGCTAGTTGAGCTATGGAGAGCCCGGTTGTAGTTGTGTTGTACATAGGGGAGGCTCTCATCCCATGTGTGTGGATGCTTTGAATTGTACATGCGTAGAATGTGTACGATCATCTGGTTGACGACTTTTGTTTGGCCATCAGTTTGCAGATGGAAAGCTGTGAACTTGGTGATCTTGGTGTCCAACATCGACCAGAGGCTGGACCAAAATGTATTGAGGAACCTACTGTCCCGATCTGAGATGATAGACCGTGGGATCCCAAAGTGTACCCACACTCATTCAAAGAAGAGTTTAGGAGTGGCTTCTACTGTGATATTCTTCTTGCAGGCCATCATAATGGACAGCTTCGAGAATCGGTCGATGACCACAAAAACACAGTCATTTCCATTCTTAGTAGAAGGAAGGCCCGACATATAATCCATAAAGATGGATTCCCAAGGTCGACTGGGGATAGGAAGTGGAGTATAGAGGCCTTTCTTCTTGATGGTCGGTTTGGCAATGGGGCAAGAAGTGCAGGACTTGATGTACTTCCCGACATCTTGTCAAAGGTTTGGCCAATAGAAATACTTTTGCAGTACTGCCACGGTTTTCTCAACCCCGAAATGCCCAGTGACTCGACTGTAGTGAGCCTCCCAAATCATCTTGGCACGCTCGCTTGAAGGAACACAAAGGTGTCCCAAGTGACAAAGTAGGGCATCTTGGAGGTGAAAATTGGGAACTTTCTTTCCCTCCAAGAGTGTAT